>JAPXVU010000095.1:0-24395 GCA_027789145.1 Solanum arcanum
GCATATTTACCAAACCATTTACTCCAAAGAAACAGATAATAGATGCTTCAACACCACAAACATCTACCTATGCTGCTAGTCTGCATAAAGAGAAGAAAACTTACAACCATATATCCCCAACATACATTGAAAACCTATACAAGATACAAAACTTTTTAAATCTAATACCCAAATCTACCACAACATTAGAAAAACCCAAGACTACCTAACCCAAAAACTACAAGGCTATAACAAGTTAATTGCACAACCAAAAACTAATCCAAACCTAGTTAAAACTTGTTATAACTATGGATTATTAAATACAGTCTATACATATACAGGTGAAGAGATAAGTGGAATCCCAGAGGTCCACAAAGCATTTTTAATATATAAAAAGATAACAACAGGAAACTTATTTTTCATAAGATTCTACACAGCACCAGCAGAGATACTCTATGATGAAATAAAGCCAATGATCCAGATAGTCAAAATTGGGCTAACACGAGAAATGATAATCCCGGAAGATATAGGCCAACAGCCAGAGATAACAAGAGTTGAGATACCCAGTTTCTATGCCAATAAAAGGATAATTGGATTATCAACTATTATACAAGAGCTAGCAAATAACTATCTACAAAGGCAACGCCATATGGAGCTACTATTCGAGAGACCACTTAATGATATATGCCAATTCGAAAGAAATAAGACAAGCGAGATATGGAAGAAGTCCAAAAATGGATTTTGACCTTTTAAAACCAGAAGCTACGCCAACAACTAGAGCAATAAAGCAAGGATTCATATCCGAAGAACTAATGACGAGATATTGCAAACTAGTCGGACACAATTACCTGCACCACATATGTTCAAAATGCAACCAAGGTGATGACATAATTCCGAAGTACAAGCCGAATAAGTGAGAAAAAGAAAATAAGGAAAAGATAGACATGAAAATATATGTAAATTAGTCATAATTATTGTCGCCACATGTAAAAAGTAAAGGCCACTAAATAAAGTAGAAAATAGTATGTCGGCCATTTGGCCAAAGTTTATTTTGTTTTTGTAAAAAGTCATAAAGTAAATAGTGTCAAGATACTATTCATAAATAGTAACCATGAATAGTAAGAGTCAAGTAACTGTGTAAATAGTAAAGGCCAATCGTCCTTTAGCAAGGATGAAAGGTCATTATGTATGTCTATATAAAGGGCATTTGCCTTCATTAATAAAACATCCTTCTCCCAACTCTCTATTCTCTTCCTCTCTTACAATATAATCGCTTCCACCCCACATTGAAAAAAAAAAAAAAAAAAAAAAAAACAATGTGGGGTGGAAGCGATTATATTGTAAGAGAGGAAGAGAATAGAGAGTTGGGAGAAGGATGTTTTATTAATGAAGGCAAATGCCCTTTATATAGACATACATAATGACCTTTCATCCTTGCTAAAGGACGATTGGCCTTTACTATTTACACAGTAACTTGACTCTTACTATTCATGGTTACTATTTATGAATAGTATACTGACACTATTTACTTTATGACTTTTCTACAAAAAACAAAATAAACTTTGGCCAAATGGCCGACATACTATTTTCTACTTTATTTAGTGGCCTTTACTTTTTACATGTGGGCGACAATAATTATGACTAATTTACATATATTTTCATGTCTATCTTTTCCTTATTTTCTTTTCTCACTTATTCCAGCTTGTACTTCCGAATTATGTCATCACCTTGGTTGCATTTTGAACATATGTGGTCCTGGGTAATTGTGTCCCACTAGTTTGCAATATCTCGTCATTAGTTCTTCTGATATGAATCCTTGCTTTATTGCTCTAGTTGTTGGCGTAGCTTCTGGTTTTAATAGGGTCAAAATCCATTTTTGGACTTCTTCCATATCTCGCTTGTCTTATTTCTTTCAATTGGCATATATCATTAAGTGGTCTCTAATAGTAGCTCCATATGGCTGCCTTGTAGATAGTTATTTGCTAGCTCTTGTATAATAGTTGATAATCCAATTATCCTTTATTGGCATAGAAACTGGGTATCTCAACTCTTGTTATCTCCGTCATGGCCTATATCTTCCGGGATTATCATTTCTCGTGTTAGCCCAATTTTGACTATCTCGATCATTGACTTTATTTCATCATGTAGTATCTCTCAGCTGTGGTAGAATCTTATGAAAATAAGTTTCCTTTGTTATCTTTTTATATATTAAAAATGCTTTGTGGACCTCTGGGATTCCACTTATCTCTTCACCTGTATATGTATAGATCAGATTTAATAATCCATAGTTATAACAAGTTTTAACTAGGTTTGGATTAGTTTTTGGTTGTGCAATTAACTTGTTATAGCCTTGTAGTTTTTGGGTTAGGTAGCCTTGGGTTTTTTCTAATGTTGTGGTAGATTTGGGTTTTGATTTAAAAAGTTTTGTATCTTGTATAGGTTTTCAATGTATGTTAGGATATATGGTTGTATGTTTTCTTCTTTATGCACTAGCTGCATAGGTAGATGTTTGTGGTGTTGAAGCATCTATTATCTGTATCTTTGGAGTAAATGGTTTGGTAAATATGCTATTTAGGTTTATGTTTTTGGTGTAGGTTTCTCCATAGCTTTTTGCTTGTACCGCAGATCGCAATATCATGGGTTTTAAGGAGTTTCCCAACGCCTCCTTTTAGCTCGAATTTTTATGTCTTCCGATTAACATAGCTCCGCATATTTATAGTCATGTCACGACTTATCTTTGTAGCTCTTTATCCATACTTCCTACTTTCGCAGAAGTGTAGTAATAGCTTTGAGTATCTCTTCCATTGTATCTGGTTCAGCTTTGGGTTCCTTTTTCTTGATAGGTAGTCTCAACAAGATTTTTGTCATTTTAATTACTTCAATTGTAAATGTAAAATTTAATATATTTAATACTAATCTCCTTATTTCTTTCGTTGTAATCAATCTTCTAATTTTTTTGTTATCCACCATTTTACCTCGTATTATCTGTTTCTTCTTTAACGACTGTTTAGTCGCTTTAGAGTTGCGAGAACAAATTCGGGAAAATCGGCTGAAACCACGGAGCCAACGACGGACCGTCAGCAGCTCGACGGACCGTCGTGGGTGTTCCGTCCCATGACACTTAGAATTCTTAATTTGGGTACTGAAAATCGACTCTCAACTTCAGAACGAAATGACGTAACGGACCGTCACATCCACGACGGACGGTCGTGAGTTTCGTTGCAAAACACTTCAACTTTTGAGAAATTGGGGACGAAACGAAGTTCCTGACCGCCAGACGGAGGCGGGGCGGACCGTCACAGGGTGACGGGCGTCACAGCCACTGGAACCTGGATGTTGCGGCGGCCCTTGACGGACCGTCGCAGCCACGACGACCGCCACAGTCACGCAGTCCCAGGCAAAATAGGATTTCTCCACACGTTTTAAAGTCGTTTTTGACTTTTCTTTCCTTATTTTTAAACATTGAGGATTTATATTAATAAGTCTAAATACTTAGGGGTTAAAAGAGGTAACCTTAAGTTAATTAGGGGGTTTTATTGTCCTCTTTTATTCTTAATTATACAATAATTAGGGTAAAGGAAAGAGGGTTTGAATAAAACAAAGAGAAAGAACAAGAGAGAAAAGGGAGAAACGAATTGAGAGAGAGTATTGATCGATCGAAGAGGGAAGAGGAATAACAAAGCTTGGGAGATTTCTTGTTGATTCCAATTCTTCGGTGGAGGTAGGTTATGGTTATGTTACGATATTCGTAGTGAACTCTTAATAGTGAATATTATGTGTTGATATTATTGTAAACCCTACTATGTGCTTAAGTTGTATGCTTGCATGAATATGAATGTGAAATTGTGATGAATTAACAAAGCATGATGAAGCTATTGAATCCCAAATCTTGAAAGAACCCTAATTCGCTTGATATATTATATAATGAGAATGATGATGCCTTAGTATGAAAGAAGGCTTGATATATTATATAATGAGAATGATGATGCCTTAGTGTAAAAGAAGGCTTGATGAATTAGGGGATCGGGTGCCACGTTCGGTACCAGGATAGAATGAATATGAGGATCGGAGTGTCACGTTCGACACCAGGATAGAATATGGATCGGGTGCCACGTTCGGTACCAGGATAGAATGAATATGAGGATCGGAGTGTCACGTTCCGAGACCAGGATAGAATATGGATCGGGTGCCACGTTCCCGTACCAGGATAGAATGAATATGAGGATCGGGTGCCACGTTCCGGTACCAGGATAGAATGACTATGAGGATCGGAGTGTCACGTTCCGACACCAGGATAGAATATGGATCGGGTGCCACGCGTTCGGTCCCAGGATAGTATATGAGGATCGGAGTGCCACGTTCCGGCACCAGGATAGAAATAGAGGAGCGGAGTGTCACGTAGCGACACAAGAGGAAGAAAGATAATGAATCTTGAAAGATAATGAATATACTCAATCTAATGAACTTAATTCCCAAATGAGTATGGTATTGAGGCTTGAGTCCTCATGTGTGAACTCGGTTGTAATCATTGATGAACTCATGTTGTTATTGCTACATGTTGAGTATTGTAGTTGATTTGCATTATTATTGATATATACTGTTCCCTATTTTGAGTTAGCCGATGATATCTACTCAGTGCGTGTGGTTGTACTGACCCCCTACTTTTATGTTTTTCTTCTTCGTTAGTTGTGTCATGCAGGAAACGTTCCGTCGACTTCAAGTCAACAAAGAGATCTAGCCGCCTTCACTTCATCGAAAATTCGGGGTGAGCTAATGCGTCTAGCTTGGGCTGGGTCTTCTTCTTCAAGTCTTGATGCCTTGAACTTCCGGCATGGACTAGCTAGTATTTGTTTTAGCTTCTTAGACATTCCTAGTTTAGTAATTTGAGATAGATGTTCTTGTGATGATGACTTCCAGATTTTGGGGATATTAATAATAGTTTTGAATTGTTTTATTAATGAGTTAAGTCTTCCGCATTATTTTCTGTTGTTATATATTGAAATGTTAAGGGTTAAATTGGTTGGTTCGCTCACATAGGAGGGTAGATGTGGGTGCGGTCAGCGGCCCGATTTGGGTCGTGACAAACTTGGTATCAGAGCATTAGGTTCGTTGGTCTCATCACACAAGAACAGGTCTAGTAGAGTCTTAAGGAACGGTAGGGGGACGCCTTTACTTTTCCTTGAGAGGCTATAAGACTTTAGGAAAATTTCACTCTTTCATTCTTTCTTTCGTGCTACTACTTGAGTCCAATTGGTATCTAGGCGATACGGTGGTATCGACCATCTTCACTCTCTTTCGCAGATGGTTAGAACTAGAGCAACGACAACACCAACACCAAGACCGGCAGACAGTGGTGCGTCTGAGCCAGCCACCGGGTCAGAGCTCGAGGAAGAACAACGGCAAGAGGCCGTGGGAGAGGTCGTGGGAGGACGTCCTCTAGAGGAAGAGGACGAGCACCTAGCCCATCCGATACTAGAGGCGGTGACTCCTCCACCGATCAAGAGGTGATAAGAGAAGGGGAGGATGGGGTGAATGAGCAAGTACAGAATGAGGAAATGCCACCTCAACCTACCCCGGATATGATCAATCAGGTTCTCGCTTATCTTAGCGGGTTATCCGATCACGGTCGAGCACCTCCAGGGTTTCGCACCAACACCTCCGGTTTGAGGTACGACATGCGGCTACTATGGCTCCCGCATGGATGCACCATTGGGAATGGGCACATTTCCACGTCGACTCATCGGGCCTATTATGACAAACGATCAACATGAACTTTTCAAGAAGTTCTTGAAATTGAAACCTCCAGTCTTTAAAGTGCGTAATCGGAGGATGCCTACGATTTTCTGGTTGATTGTCATGAGCTACTACACAAGATGGGTATAGTAGAGAGGTTTGGTGTCGAGTTCGTGAGCTATCAGTTTCAAGGGAACGCCAAAATGTGGTGGCGTTCACATGTTGAGTGTCAACCAACAGAGGCACCACCTATGACTTGGGAATCATTCTCGAGTTTGTTCATGGAAAAGTATATCCCAAGGACTTTGAGAGATAGAAAGAGGGATGAGTTCTTGAGTCTGGAGCAAGGTAGAATGACGGTTAATGCATACGAGGCTAAATTTCGCGCACTATCCAGATACGCCACCCAACTCTGTTTTAGTCCACAAGAACGGATCCGCCGTTTTGTGAAGGGGTTGAGATCAGAGTTGCGGATTTCGGCCTTACAGGTAGCGGCAACGGCAAAATCCTTCCAAGAGGTGGTAGACTTTGTGATAGAGGTGGAAGGAGTGAAACCGGATGACTTCACCACCACGTCTACATCGAAGAGGTTTCGAAGGGGAGGTGGCTTATGAGTTAGCCTTGCCCCCGGGGCTGTCCGGAGTACATCCGGTATTCCATGTGTCCATGTTGAAAAGATACCATGGAGATGGAAACTACATCATCCGTTGGGATTCAGTTTTGTTGGATGAGAACTTGACTTATGAAGAGGAACCGGTTGCTATATTAGATAGAGAGGTTCGCAAGTTGAGGTCGAGAGAAATTGCATCCATCAAAGTTCAATGGAAGAATCGACCGGTTGAAGAGGCTACTTGGGAGAAGGAGGCGGATATGCAAGAGAAATACCCACATCCGCTTACGATTCAGGTACTCCTTTTCGCCATTGTTTTTCTTCTTTTGATCGTTCGGGGACGAACGATGGGTAAATTGGTATCTATTGTAACGACCTGTTTAGTCGTTTTAGAGTTGCAGAACAAATTCGGGAAAAACTGGCTGAAACCACGGAGCCAACGACGGACCGTCGCAGGCTCGACGGACCGTCGTGGGTGTTCCGTCCCATGACACTTAGAATTCTTAATTTGGGTACTGAAAATCGACTCTCTGAACTTCGTAACGAAATGACAGAACGGACCGTCACATCCACGACGGACGGTCGTGAGTTTCCGTTGCAAAACACTTCAACTTTTGAGAAATTGGGACGAGAAACGAGTTCCTGACCGCCAGGACGGAGGGCAGGACGGACCGTCACAGGGGTGACGGGCCGTCACAGCCACCTGGAACCTGGGATGTTGCGACGGCCACTGTGACGGACCGTCGCAGTCACGACGACCGTCACAGGTCACGCAGTCCCAGGCAAAATAGGATTTCTCCACACGTTTTAAGGGTCGTTTTTGACTATTCTTTCCTTAATTATAAAGATTGAGGGTTTATATTAATAAGTCTAATTACTTAGGGGTTAAAAGAGGTAACCTTAAGTTAATTAGGGGGTTTTATTGTCCTCTTTTATTCTTAATTATACAATAATTAGGGTAAAGGAAAGAGGGTTTGAATAAAACAAAGAGAAAGAACAAGAGAGAAAAGGGAGAAACGAATTGAGAGAGAGTATTGATCGATCGAAGAGGGAA
Organism: Solanum arcanum; assembly: GCA_027789145.1. Classification (NCBI taxonomy): domain Eukaryota; kingdom Viridiplantae; phylum Streptophyta; class Magnoliopsida; order Solanales; family Solanaceae; genus Solanum; species Solanum arcanum. Next base: position 7,377 of record JAPXVU010000095.1, read on the forward strand.
GAGGAATAACAAAGCTTGGGAGATTTCTTGTTGATTCCAATTCTTCAGGAGGTAGGTTATGGTTATGTTACGATATTCGTAGTGAACTCTTAATAGTGAATATTATGTGTTGATATTATTGTAAACCCTACTATGTGCTTAAGTTGTATGCTTGCATGAATATGAATGTGAAATTGTGATGAATTAACAAAGCATGATGAAGCTATTGAATCCCAAATCTTGAAAGAACCCTAATTCGCTTGATATATTATATAATGAGAATGATGATGCCTTAGTATGAAAGAAGGCTTGATATATTATATAATGAGAATGATGATGCCTTAGTGTAAAAGAAGGCTTGATGAATTAGGGATCGGGTGCCACGTTCGGTACCAGGATAGAATGAATATGAGGATCGGAGTGTCACGTTCCGACACCAGGATAGAATATGGATCGGGTGCCACGTTCGGTACCAGGATAGAATGAATATGAGGATCGGAGTGTCACGTTCCGACACCAGGATAGAATATGGATCGGGTGCCACGTTCGGTACCAGGATAGAATGAATATGAGGATCGGGTGCCACGTTCCTACCAGGATAGAATGAATATGAGGATCGGAGTGTCACGTTCCGACACCAGGATAGAATATGGATCGGGTGCCACGTTCCGGTACCAGGATAGTATATGAGGATCGGAGTGCCACGTTCCGGCACCAGGATAGAAATAGAGGAGCGGAGTGTCACGTACCGACACAAGAGGAAGAAAGATAATGAATCTTGAAAGATAATGAATATACTCAATCTAATGAACTTAATTCCCAAATGAGTATGGTATTGAGGCTTGAGTCCTCATGTGTGAACTCGGTTGTAATCATTGATGAACTCATGTTGTTATTGCTACATGTTGAGTATTGTAGTTGATTTGCATTATTATTGATATATATTGTTCCCTATTTTGAGTTAGCCGATGATATCTACTCAGTACGTGTGGTTGTACTGACCCCCTACTTTTATGTTTTCTTCTTTGTTATTTGTGTAATGCAAAGCGTTCCGTCAACTTCAACTCAACAAAGAGATCTAGCCGCCTTCACTTCATCGGAAATTCAGGGTGAGCTAATGCGTCTAGCTTGGACTGGGTCTTCTTCTTCAAGTCTTGATGCCTTGAACTTCCGGCATGGACTAGCTAGTATTTGTTTTAGCTTCTTAGACATTCCTAGTTTAGTAATTTGAGATAGATGTTCTTGTGATGATGACTTCCAGATTTTGGGGATATTAATAATAGTTTTGAATTGTTTTATTAATGAGTTAAGTCTTCCGCATTATTTTCTGTTGTTATATATTGAAATGTTAAGGGTTAAATTGGTTGGTTCGCTCACATAGGAGGGTAGATGTGGGTGCCAGTCGCGGCCCCGATTTGGGTCGTGACACTTACAATAAATTTATTGTAAACAATATATGGTTCAAATGCTAATAAACATTTATATAATGCGAATAATTCTTTTCTATTTATTTCCCATTTTATTTGTGGTTCTGTATAAGATCCTGAATAATATCTACAATGGTGTTCTATTTTTTCTTTTTCATATCTGTATTTTAAAACTCCTCCATAACTGTGATCACTTGAATCTGTTTCAACAATATAAGTAAATGTTTTATTTTCATCAGGAAAATATAGTTTTGGTAATTTTTTACATAAATTCTTAATATTTCTTATGTGTTTTTTATCTTTATCGTCAAAATGATATTCTACATCTTTTTTAAGTTTTTTATGTAATGGTTTTAGATGTTCTGCTAATTTTGGTATATATTCTCTTACCTGATTTACTAATCCTAGAAAGGATTGTAATTTCTTTTTTGTATCTATATTTTCATCAATAGTAATTATTTTTTGTACTATATGTGTTTGCATTTTTATTCCATTTTTATCTATTTGTATTCCTAGAAATTCTATCTGTGATTTCATAATTTCTGCTTTTCTTTTACTCAAACTTATACCTGCATTTTTTACTATATGTATAAATTTTTCCAATAATCTTATATGTTCATCTTGTGTTCTAGAATATAACAATATGTCATCTATATATACAATACAGTTTTCTAGCTGGTTAAAACAGTTATCCATAAAATGTTGGAATCTACGTGGTGCATTTTTATATCCAAAAGGTAAAACGTTCCATTCATAGAAACCTTATGATCTTTGTGAATGCCGTTAATTGTTTAGATTCTTCTTCTAGTTTTAGGTGGTAAAATCCTGATTTACACCAAATTCTTGAAATAATTATATCCTTGTATTTGTCTTATTTTGAGTATTTTATTTGGTATTGGGTAATTGTATGTTTTAGTTTTAGCGTTTAGATTTCTGTAGTCAATAACCATTCTACTTTTACCTCTTTTTTGTTCACTATGTTTTATAACTATAAATGCTGGAGTTGTATGTGTACTATTGCTTTTTGTATGTAATTATTTTCTAACAATTCATTTATATGTATTTTAAATTCTTCTAGATCATCAAAGTTATATTTTAATGGTTTTAGGTTATTATGCTATTTTCATCTATTAATTCAATTTTTACTTTTGTTTTATGTTTTTCCCATCCTCGTAATGGATCTTCACTATATAATTGTTCTAGTTGTTCATTAATTAATTTAACTTTGTCTATAGCAAATATAATAATTTCTAATTGTGTTATTTGTTTATTATTTATATTTTCCATTTCTTGGTTTATCTTTTCACTTCCTTTTATCCATTCCATAGGTTTTCTTTGTTTATTATTTACTCTTTTTGCTCCTATCTTATTTCCGCATGGTGTAGTAAGCCACCAATGTGTTTTTGTTATTATATGTGGATAAATGTCACGACCCAAATCCGGGCCGCGACTGGCACCCACATTTACCCTCCTATGTGAGCAAACCAACCAATTTAACCCTTATCATTTCAATATATAACAACAGAAAGTAATGCGGAAGACTTAACTCATTAATAAAACAATTCAAAACTATTATTAATATCCCCAAAATCTGGAAGTCATCATCACAAGAACATCTATCTCAAATTACTAAACTAGGAATGTCTAAGAAGCTAAAACAAATACTAGCTAGTCCATGCCGGAAGTTCAAGGCATCAAGACTTGAAGAAGAAGACCCAGTCCAAGCTAGACGCATTAGCTCACCCTGAATTTCCGATGAAGTGAAGACTGGCTAGATCTACTGTTGAGTTGAAGTTGACGGAACGTTTGCTGCATTACACAAATAACAAAGAAGAAAACATAAAAGTAGGGGGTCAGTACAACCACAAGTACTGAGTAGATATCATCGGCTAACTCAAAATAGGGAACAGTATGTATCAATAATAATGCAAATCAACTACAATACTCAACATGTAGCAATAACAACATGAGTTCATCAATGATTACAACCGAGTTCACACATGAGGACTCAAGCCTCAATACCATACTCATTTGGGAATTAAGTTCATTAGATTGAGTATATTCATTATCTTTCAAGATTCATTATCTTTCTTCCTCTTGTGTCGGTACGTGACACTCCGCTCCTCTATTTCTATCCTGGTGCCGGAACGTGGCACTCCGATCCTCATATACTATCCTGGTACCGAACGTGGCACCCGATCCATATTCTATCCTGGTGTCGGAACGTGACACTCCGATCCTCATATTCATTCTATCCTGGTACCGGAACGTGGCACCCGATCCTCATATTCATTCTATCCTGGTACCGGAACGTGGCACCCGATCCATATTCTATCCTGGTGTCGGAACGTGACACTCCGATCCTCATATTCATTCTATCCTGGTACCGGAACGTGGCACCCGATCCTCATATTCTATCCTGGTGTCGGAACGTGACACTCCGATCCTCATATTCATTCTATCCTGGTACCGGAACGTGGCACCCGATCCTCATATTCATTCTATCCTGGTACCGGAACGTGGCACCCGATCCATATTCTATCCTGGTGTCGGAACGTGACACTCCGATCCTCATATTCATTCTATCCTGGTACCAGAACGTGGCACCCGATCCCCTAATTCATCAAGCCTTCTTTTACACTAAGGCATCATCATTCTCATTATATAATATATCAAGCCTTCTTTCATACTAAGGCATCATCATTCTCATTATATAATATATCAAGCGAATTAGGGTTCTTTCAAGATTTGGGATTCAATAGCTTCATCATGCTTTGTTAATTCATCACAATTTCACATTCATATTCATGCAAGCATACAACTTAAGCACATAGTAGGGTTTACAATAATATCAACACATAATATTCACTATTAAGAGTTCACTACGAATATCGTAACATAAACCATAACCTACCTCCACCGAAGAATTGGAATCAACAAGAATTCTCCCAAGCTTTGCTATCCTCTTTGTTTTCTCTCTTTCTCGTTCGACTTTCCCTCTCTCTTTTCTTTTTCTGTTTGTTTTATTCAAACCCTCCTTCTTTTACCCTAATTAATGTATAATTAAGAATAAAAGAGGACAATAAACCCCTCTAATTAACTTAAGGTTACCTAATTTAACCCCTAAGTAATTAGACTTATTAATGTTACCCCTCAATCTTTATAATTAAGGAAAGAATAGTCAAAAACGACCCTTAAAACGTGTGGAGAAATCCTAAACTGCCTGGGATTGTGCAGCCTGTGACGGGCCGTCACGCCTGCGACGGTCCGTCACACAGGCCGTCGTGTCTCCCCAGACTCCAGGTGGTCTGCGACGGCCCGTCACCCCTGTGACGGTCCGTCCTGGCCCCTCCGTCATGACGGTCAGAAACTCCTTTTCTTGCATCAATTTCTCAAAAGTTGAAGTGTTTTGCAACGGGACTCACGACGGTTCGTCGTGGATGTGACGGCACGTCCTGCAGGTCCGTCACAACTTACAGAGAGTCGATTTTTCAGTACCCAATTTCAAAACTCTAAGTGTCATGGAACGACACTCCCTCGACGGGCCGTCGGGACCACGACGGTCCGTCGTTCCATCCGTTGTCCCAGCCAGTTTTTCCAGAAATGGACTCTGTTGCTCAAAACGACTAAACAGGTCGTTACAATAGATACCAATTTACCCATCGTTCGTCCCCGAACGATCAAAAGAAGAAAACCCGTGGCGAAGAGGAGTACCTGAATCTGTAAACAGATGTGGGTATTTTTCTTGCATATCTGCCTCCTTCTCCCAAGTAGCCTCTTCAACCGGTCGATTCTTCCATTGAACTTTGATGGATGCAATTTCTCTCGACCTCAACTTGCGAACCTCTCTATCTAATATAGCAACCGGTTCCTCTTCATAAGTCAAGTTCTCATCCAACAAAACTGAATCCCAACGGATGATGTAGTTTCCATCTCCATGGTATCTTTTCAACATGGACACATGGAATACCGGATGTACTCCGGACAGCCCGGGGGCAAGGCTAACTCATAAGCCACCTCCCCTATTCGCTTAAGCACTTCAAATGGTCCAATATACCTTGGACTTAACTTACCTCTTTTGCCAAACCGCATCACCCCTTTCATAGGTGAAACCTTCAACAAGACTTGTTCACCCTCCATGAACTCCAAGTCTCTAACCTTTCGGTCTGCATACTCCTTTTGTCTACTTTGCGCCGCTAGAAGCTTTTCTTGAATAGCTTTCACATTCTCCATAGAATCCCTCAAAAGATCGGTACCCCAAGGTCTAACCTCGAATGCATCAAACCAACCAATGGGAGACCTACATCTCCTCCCATACAATGCTTCGAATGGAGCCATGTCGATACTAGAGTGATAGCTATTATTGTATGAAAACTCCGCTAAGGATAAGAAGCTATCCCAATGGCCACCAAACTCTATCACACATGCACGAAGCATATCTTCCAACACTTGAATCGTTCGCTCAGACTGACCATCGGTCTGAGGATGAAATGCCGTGCTAAGGTCCAATCTAGTACCCAGTTCAGCATGCAATGTTTTCCAAAACTTAGAAGTAGATCAAGACCTCTATCCGATATGATGGATAATGGAACCCCATGCAATCGAACAATCTACGAGATATAGACCTTGGCTAACTTCTGCGTTGTAAGTCACCTTTACCGAATGAAATGAGCAGATTTAGTTAGCCTATCGACAATTACCCAAATGGAGTCATACTTACCCATTGTCTTTGGAAGACCAACCACGAAGTCCATCGCGATTCTCTCCCATTTCCATTCAGGAATAGGCATTCTCTGAAGTGTTCCTCCGGGCCTTTGGTGTTCATACTTCACTTGTTGACAGTTTGGACACTTGGCAATAAAGTCAACAATATCACGCTTCATTCTACTCCACCAAAAGTGTTGCTTTAGGTCACGATACATCTTGGTTGCACCCGGATGTATAGAATACCTTGAGCTATGAGCTTCTGCCAGAATAGTGTTGATCAAATCATCAACTCGGGGTACACATACCCTTCCCTTGATTCTCAAAACACCTTCCTCATCGATTTGTGCTTCCTTAGCCTCTCCTTGCAACACTTTGTCTCGGATTCGCCTTAGTTTCTCATCATCAAACTGTTTTCCCTTAATCTTGTCAAGAAAAGAAGATCTCGACTCCACACTAGCTAACAATCCTCCCTTCTCATTTACTTCTAACCTCATCAAATCGTTAGCCAAAATCTGCACTTCTCTAGCCAATGGGCGCCTAGAAGCTTGCAAATGAGCTAGACTTCCCATGCTTCCCGCCTTTCTACTCAAAGCATCCGCTACAACATTCGCCTTCCCGGATGATACAAGATAGTGATATCGTAGTCCTTTAGTAGTTCCATCCATCTCCTTTGTCTCAAGTTCAAATCTTTCTGAGTAAAGACGTACTGAAGGCTACGATGATCCGTGTAGACTTCACACTTAACCCCATACAAATAGTGTCTCCATTGTTTTAGTGCGAATACTACCGCGGCCAACTCCAAATCATGGGTCGGATAGTTACGTTCATGCACCTTTAATTGCCTCGAAGCATAAGCAATTACACTCTTCTCTTGCATTAGCACTGCACCCAACCCAGAATAGGATGCATCACAATACACAATGAAGTCCTTACCTTCCACCGCAAGGTGAGAATGGGTGCGGTAGTCAATAAAGTCTTGAGCTTTTGAAAGCTTTCCTCACACTCATCCGACCATACAAATGGAACATTTTGCTTAGTCAAGTTCGTCAATTGGGAAGCAATAGAAGAGAATCCCTTGACAAATCTGCGGTAGTAGCTAGCTAACCCAACAAAGCTCCTTATTTCTGATACATTAGTGGGTCTTAACCAATTCTTCACTGTCTCAATCTTAGATGGATCTACCATTACTCCTTCCTTAGAAACCACGTGCCCCAAGAAGGACACTGCATCTAGCCAAAATTCACACTTAGAGAACTTGGCATAAAGCTTTTTCTCCCTCAACATTTCCAATACTATTCTCAAATGTTCCTCATGTTCCCTCTTGCTCTTCGAGTATACCAATATATCATCAATAAATACGATTACGAAGAGGTCCAAATATGGCTTAAAAATCCCGTTCATCAAGCTCATGAACGCAGCAGGGGCATTCGTAAGACCAAAAGACATCACCACAAATTCGTAATGCCCATACCTCGTTCGAAAAGCGGTCTTTGGCACATCCGTTGCTCGTATTTTCAATTGATGATAACCGGATCTCAAGTCAATCTTAGAGAAGACACAAGCACCTTGTAGTTGATCGAACCAGTCATCAATGCGAGGAAGAGGATACTTGTTCTTTATGGTTACCTTGTTTAGTTGTCTGTAGTCTATGCACATCCGAAAACTCCCATCCTTCTTCTTCACAAACAAAACCGGAGCACCCCAAGGGGATGCACTTGGTCTAATGAAGCCTTTGTTCAATAACTCTTGAAGTTGTGCCTTTAACTCTCTTAACTCATGAGCCATTCTATAAGGGGTATAGAAATGGGGCGAAAATTGTTCAAGATCAATGCAGAAGTCAATATCCCTATCTGGTGGCATACCAGGAAGATCTGCAGGGAACACATCCAAAAATTCTCGAACTACCGAAACTGATTCGATTGAAGGTACTTGAATAGTATCATCCTTAAGATGTGCCAAGAAAGCTAAATACCCTTTACTGACCATTTTCTTAGCTCGAAGAAAGGAGATGATACGCACCGGATTAGAAGTGTAGTCACCCTCCCACACTAACGGATCTGTCCCAGGCTTGGCTAACGTCACCGTTTTAGCATTACAATCCAAAATTGCAAAATTCGGAGAGAGCCAAGTCATACCCAGAATTACATCAAAATCACCCATTTCTAAGATAACCAAATCTACGTAAGTGTTGCTCCCCACAAAATTCACCAAACAAGACCTATACACTTTTTCAACTACCACAGACTCAAGAACTCATCCCTCTTCCTATCCCTCAAGGTCCGGGGGATATACTTTTCCATGAACAAATTCGAGAATGATTCCCAAGTCATAGGTGGTGCCTCTGTTGGTTGACACTCAACATGTGAACGCCACCACATTTTGGCGTTCCCTTGAAACTGATAGCTCACGAACTCGACACCAAACCTCTCTACTATACCCATCTTGTGTAGTAGCTCATGACAATCAACCGTAAAATCGTAGGCATCCTCTCGATTCTCGCACCCTTAAAGACTGGAGGTTTCAATTTCAAGAACTTACCAAAAGTTCATGTTGATCGCTTGTCATAATAGGCCCGATGAGTCGACGTGGAAATGTGCCCATTCCCAATGGTGCATCCATGCGGGAGCCATAGTAGCCGCATGTCGCACCTCAAACCGGAGGTGTTGGTGCGTAAACCCCTGGAGGTGCTCGACCGCGGATCGATAACCCGCTAAGACAAGCGAGAACCTCGATTGATCATCTCTGGTAGGTTGAGGTGGCATTTCCTCATTCTGCACTTGCTCATTCACCCCATCCTCCCCTTCTCTTATCACCTCTTCATCGGTGGAGGAGTCACCGCCTAGTATCGATGGGCTAGGTGCTCGCCCTCTTCCTCTAGAAGACGCCCTCCCACGACCTCTACCACGGCTTCTTGCCGCTACTCTTCCTCGAGCCTACAGCCCAGTGGCTGGCTCAGGGCTTCTTGTCTTACCGATGTTGGTGTTGGCGCAATCGTTGCTCTAGTTCTAACCATCCGCGAAATAGAGTGACGATGGTCGATACCACCAGATCGCCTAGATACCAAGTGGACTCAAGTAGTAGCACGAAACAAACAAGGAAAGAGTGGAATTTTCCTAAAGTCTTATAGCCTCTCAAGGCAAACTAAACGCGCCCCCCTACCGGTCCTCAAGACTCTACTAGACCTGTTCTTGTGTGATGAGACCAACGAACCTAATGCTCTGATACCAAGTTTGTCACGACCCAAATCCGGGCCGCGACTGGCACCCACATTTACCCTCCTATGTGAGCAAACCAACCAATTTAACCCTTATCATTTCAATATATAACAACAGAAAGTAATGCGGAAGACTTAACTCATTAATAAAACAATTCAAAACTATTATTAATATCCCCAAAACTGAAGTCATCATCACAAGAACATCTATCTCAAATTACTAACCTAGGAATGTCTAAGAAGCTAAAACAAATACTAGCTAGTCCATGCAGGAAGTTCAAGGCATCAACACTTGAAGAAGAAGACCCAGTCCAAGCTAGACGCATTAGCTCACCCTGAATTTCCGATGAAGTGAAGACTGGCTAGATCTATCGTTGAGTTGAAGTTGACGGAACGCTTGTCGCATTACACAAATAACAAAGAAGAAAACATAAAAGTAGGGGGTCAGTACAACCACAAGTACTGAGTAGATATCATCGGCTAACTCAAAATAGGGAACAGTATGTATCAATAATAATGCAAATCAACTACAATACTCAACATGTAGCAATAACAACATGAGTTCATCAATGATTACAACCGAGTTCACACATGAGGACTCAAGCCTCAATACCATACTCATTTGGGAATTAAGTTCATTAGATTGAGTATATTCATTATCTTTCAAGATTCATTATCTTTCTTCCTCTTGTGTCGATGCGTGACACTCCGCCTCTATTTCTATCCTGGTGCCTAACGTGGCACTCCGATCCTCATATACTATCCTGGTACCTAACGTGGCACCCGATCCATATTCTATCCTGGTGTCGGAACGTGACACTCCGATCCTCATATTCATTCTATCCTGGTACCGAACGTGGCACCCGATCCTCATATTCATTCTATCCTGGTACCGAACGTGGCACCCGATCCATATTCTATCCTGGTGTCGGAACGTGACACTCCGATCCTCATATTCATTCTATCCTGGTACGAGAACGTGGCACCCGATCCTCATATTCTATCCTGGTGTCGGAACGTGACACTCCGATCCTCATATTCATTCTATCCTGGTACCGAACGTGGCACCCGATCCTCATATTCATTCTATCCTGGTACCGAACGTGGCACCCGATCCATATTCTATCCTGGTGTCGGAACGTGACACTCCGATCCTCATATTCATTCTATCCTGGTACCGCAACGTGGCACCCGATCCCCTAATTCATCAAGCCTTCTTTTACACTAAGGCATCATCATTCTCATTATATAATATATCAAGCCTTCTTTCATACTAAGGCATCATCATTCTCATTATATAATATATCAAGCGAATTAGGGTTCTTTCAAGATTTGGGATTCAATAGCTTCATCATGCTTTGTTAATTCATCACAATTTCACATTCATATTCATGCAAGCATACAACTTAAGCACATAGTAGGGTTTACAATAATATCAACACATAATATTCACTATTAAGAGTTCACTACGAATATCGTAACATAAACCATAACCTACCTCCACCGAAGAATTGGAATCAACAAGAATTCTCCCAAGCTTTGCTATCCTCTTTGTTTTCTCTCTTTCTCGTTCGACTTTCCCTCTCTCTTTTCTTTTTCTGTTTGTTTTATTCAAACCCTCCTTCTTTTACCCTAATTAATGTATAATTAAGAATAAAAGAGGACAATAATGGCCTCTAATTAACTTAAGGTTACCTAATTTAACCCCTAAGTAATTAGACTTATTAATGTTACCCCTCAATCTTTATAATTAAGGAAAGAATAGTCAAAAACGACCCTTAAAACGTGTGGAGAAATCCTAAACTGCCTGGGATTGTGCAGCTGTGATGGGTCGTCACGCCGCGACGGTCCGTCACACAGCCGTCGTGTCTCCCTGCACTCTGTGGTGCGACGGCCCGTCACCCCTGTGACGGTCCGTCCTGGCCCTCCGTCATGACGGTCGAAACTTCGCTTTTCTTGCATCAATTTCTCAAAAGTTGAAGTGTTTTGCAACGGGACTCACGACGGTTCGTCGTGGATGTGACGGCACGTCCTGCAGGTCCGTCACAACTTACAGAGAGTCGATTTTTCAGTACCCAATTTCAAAACTCTAAGTGTCATGGAACGACACTCCCTCGACGGGCCGTCGGGACCACGACGGTCCGTCGTTCCATCCGTTGTCCCAGCCAGTTTTTCCAGAAATGGACTCTGTTGCTCAAAACGACTAAACAGGTCGTTACAATAAAATCTATCTAGAAATGGCATTCCTAATAACATATCTTTTGTAGTAAATTCAAAATTATACATTTCTTCTATTGTTAGTATTTTATCCCATATTTGTATTTTTATATTTTTTGCTTTGTATTTAATCATACTTCCTTCATTGTTAAATCCCGTTACTACCATAGGTGTTTTTAATTTTTCCCATTTATCTTCTGGCAAGCAATTATACTTACATATATTCGCTTCTGCTCCTGTATCTATCATAGGTGTATAATATCTGTTGTGATATCCTTCTACAATAATTTTTGCAAGTATAAATATTTTCATTAATCATTTTGTTCTTTTTATAATTATTTTCTTATTTTGACAAGTTATTGTTAATTGTTCATTTTCTATGTTGTATGGCTTAACTTTTTCTAACCATTTTATTCCTAATGTAATATTATGGTTTCCTTGGTATATTTTAAATTGTATTATTAAAGGTATTCCTCCTATAATTATTTCTTTTTCTGTTGTTTCTTCATTCGTGTTCACTATCTCACTAGGTAGTCCAGGGCATGTATGTCCTGTTCTTATAATTTCTTCTTCTGTTACTAACTCTCTTGTTATATAATTTTCTTCTTGTCCTGTATTTATTAAGATTTTATATTTTCTTTGATCCATTATTCCTGTTATGAAATAATGATATGGTGTTATTTCTTCTTTATCTAACAAACTTTGTGGAATTTCATATTTTCTTTTAGATGTACTCATTCTTGATGATGTAGCTCTTGTCAATGTAATTGGTACGCTTGAAGTACTTAATCTTTCTTTTACTATTTCTAAATCTTCTTCTATATCAATTTCTTTATAACTATAATCATTATTGTCTATTACAGTAATTATTTTTTCAAAAGGATTTTCTATTTTTATTTTATTAATTTTATTTCTTGCTGTTATCTTATGCTTTGTTGTTAATATATATAAATTTTTACATCTTGCTGTAAATAATTTACTTCCTGGTGCTAGTTCTATTCCGGATATTTTCCAATATAGAACTAATGATCTATCTATATTTTTATCTGTTAATGATACTGTATAATTAGCACTTATCGTAAATTTAAATTTTTGATATATTAAGTTTCCTTTTACTGCACTAATTATGCTTTTTTCTATAGGGTGTACAATTCTATCATCTGCTAAATATATTTCTATAGGTGTATCTATTCCTTCTCTAAAGCAGGCTTTTATTAATATTTCTGCTCCTCCTAAATGCACATATTTTATTGGTGTTTTAGCTTTTATATCTTGTATTTCTTTGTTTATCATTCTTTTATTTATTATAGGTATATATGCTTTTCCTCTTGTGTATTTACAATCTATGATATGTTCTTTTTGACTAACTACATAGTATTCTTCTTTTTGTCTTTTAAACCAATTTCTTAAAATAGGTATTTCTAGTACTTTTTCAACACTTAAATCTAATTCTTTTCCTTTTATTTGTTCAAATATCGTGTTATCAAATATAATTTTCTGCTCGATGATTCTTCATCTTGATATTCTTCCCTAGATATTATTTTTATTTCATTTTCAGACATTATATTTCTTCATCTGTTTCATTATTATCTAGATTAATATTTTCTTCTTCATTCTCAGTTTCTATATCTGATACTTCATATATACTATCATTTTCACTTAATTCATAATCTATGTATTCTATTTGCATATATTTTTCATCATCTATAATTAATTTTGCTATTTGTTTTCTTTTTGGATTTTTGGGTAATTTACAATCTTTAGCTATGTGTCCTATCTTTCCACAATTATAACAAGTACATTGGGATATCTTTCTTTTTGGTCTGTATGGTCTTTTTATTTTATAGTTTTTTACATAATACCTTCTGCCTTGGTTGTTTATATTTATATATAGATTTCTTTTTCTATAATTTTTATATCTTTTAGATTTTTGTTTTTTAGTTGTGCATCCAAATTGTGGTGCCATTTTATTTTTGCAACATGATAAATTTTTATTTAGTACTTTTTCCATTTTTAATTTTTCTTTTTGGTTTTCACATAGTTGTATGAACCATTGATTTAAAAATTTTATTCTAGATCCTAAAGTATCTACCATTCCTTCATTATTCCAATCTTTTATTACGTTTGTACTAAATGGTTCTGGTAATTTTGTATAATATTGTTTTCTTATTTCTTTTGCTTCGTCTAAATTGTATTTAGCTTTGTAATAATATTCTTTAAATGCGCAAGTATATTCTTCTAAATAACACATTTTACATATAGCTAACTTTGTCATTAGTTGTCTATTTATTATTCTTTCTCTATTTTGTTCTCTTATATCTGTAGTCATACCTCCAAATTCACTTCTTATTGCTGATTCATATTTATCTAGTATATCTATATTTGTTGCTGATGCGGATCCATCTATTTTCTTATCATTCCTAAGTACTTCTAAACTTTCTGGGGGTAGATTTTCTATCCATAATCTTGTCGTTCCTACAAATGTTCTTTCTATGTATCTTGGTGTTTTTGCTGTTTCTATTTTGTTATCTATTAACTGTTTAGACATATTTCCTATCCATAATAATATTGCTTTATTTGTATCTGCTACACAATCTAAATCTAAGAAATTGTATTGTTCATTTGTCAGTTTAGGTGTCCAATTTTTATTTAGTCTACTGCTCCATATTGCATTATTTCTATCCGATTGTTGATAGCTTTCAGATAATAAGTTGGTGGTGTCGCCCTAGGACTAACTCTAGGACTATTTCTCGGGACTATTATCCTGGGTTTTAACTCTTGACGTACTAGGTCTGTTCATATCTCCTGTGTTTATTTCTAATTTTTTCGGTTTATTTATTTGTGCTAAAATTTCTGTATATGTTTCACTTATATCGCTTATTTCTGATTGTTGGTCATTTTCATTTCCATCTATTTCATTTACTTCAATATCTTCTTTTAGATCTTCATTTAATTTTTGTTCCATTTGTTTTATTTCATTTGTTAATTCTAGCTCTTTATCTTTTTCTTTTTGTTTATTTTCATATAATAATTTTAACCTAGCTAATTCTTTTTCTAATTCACTTATTCTTGTATTTTTATTTCTTCTAGATGTTGTACTTCTTGTTTTGCTTATGCGTTTTATTTTTTCAATTTCTCTTGATTTATCTATTTCTTCATTTTCTTTTGTTATTCTTACCATAGTCAAGTTAGACTATCTTCTAATTTTTGCTGTTTCTTTTTCTAGCATTAAATATAAGTTATTTCCTATTTTCTTGTATCTTCTTCCTAAATTTGAAAATACTATTTTTATTATCATTCCATCTTGGTTTTCATATGTTTTTTCGTCTCATCGCAAACTCTTCTTTGTTCATTATGATCTATGTATTATATTATGTTGTAATTCATATTCAAGACAATCTAATTCTAATTCTAACATTAATATATCTTTTCTTTGTGCTAGTATTGATTTATTACATACTCTCGCTAATATATTTTCTTCTAACCTTCTTTTTCTATGTTGTAACTCTTGTTCTTTTCAGTTATTTGTTCCATTATTTTTTCTATTAATTGTTGTTTATATTTTTCTTCGTTCATATTGTTTCTTCAAATAGCAAACATATTTGTATTCTGCTTTTGAAATTATATTTATCAAATGGTCTTTTTATCATTATCTGCTTTGACTAGTTGTGATAATTGATATTCTATATATAAGGATTTTAATTTTTTCCATATTTTTCGTACTTTTTTGTCTATCTTAGTTTTTGTTATTTTAGTATTTTTATTTTTATCTATCATAATTTTTTATATAATATTTTAAAAAGCTTACTTAATTTATCTGGATATCTAATCTTTTTTAACCTGTAATTCTTTCCATATCGTCTTAGCCAGTGTTCAGTCATATTTAATCTCCAATATCTAAATCATCATATAAATCATATATGTCAAAATAAAGTTCATCTTCTATACTTTGTATGGTTAATTCACCCAACTTTGGGTTGTTATTTCTATTATTTCATATGTTACTAATTTATTATAAATTTCTCTTTTTATATCAGTATTAAGACTTTTTAATATATAGAATAATAATATCTTATAATCAACATCATCGTTTAATAGGTATGTTTCCATTTTTATTATTTTCATTTTTCACTAAAATTTTATTCCTTCCAACCTCTTAATAAATTATACTTGCTTATTATGCAAAAATAATGATTTAATAATCATCTTGTCTGGTCACTACTACACTTTCTTCTTTGATTAGTTACCCTAACAAATACCTCAACTTTGTTTACTCCTTAAACGGCCTTCTCTCGCCTACCGGTTTCAACCTTAGGATGGCATAGTCTGGGCATACTTATTCAAGAATATTTCAGAGCAAACTTGCTAAAGATGGTTATTAGAACATTATTCAGACATGATAAACAATTATAATTAATAAGAGATTTTCAGAATAAACTAATTTAGCTACTCATGAATATAAAATGGTATACCTGTTTTTGTAGATCTTCCGACATAGTTGATTTGTTTTCCATATTTATTTAATTAACTAGCTCTGATACCAATGTGGGGTGGAAGCGATTATATTGTAAGAGAGGAAGAGAATAGAGAGTTGGGAGAAGGATGTTTTATTAATGAAGGCAAATGCCCTTTATATAGACATACATAATGACCTTTCATCCTTGCTAAAGGACGATTGGCCTTTACTATTTACACAGTAACTTGACTCTTACTATTCATGGTTACTATTTATGAATAGTATACTGACCAATGTGGGGTGGAAGCGATTATATTGTAAGAGAGGAAGAGAATAGAGAGTTGGGAGAAGGATGTTTTATTAATGAAGACAAATGCCCTTTATATAGACATACATAATGACCTTTCATCCTTGCTAAAGGACGATTGGCCTTTACTATTTACACAGTAACTTGACTCTTACTATTCATGGTTACTATTTATGAATAGTATACTGACACTATTTACTTTATGACTTTTTTACAAAAAACAAAATAAACTTTGGCCAAATGGCCGACATACTATTTTCTACTTTATTTAGTGGCCTTTACTTTTTACATGTGGCCGACAATAATTATGACTAATTTACATATATTTTCATGTCTATCTTTTCCTTATTTTCTTTTTCTCAGCTTATTCCAGTTGTACTTCTGGAATTATGTCATCACCTTGGTTGCATTTTGAACATATGTGGTCCAGGTAATTGTGTCCGACTAGTTTGCAATATCTCGTCATTAGTTCTTCTGATATGAATCCTTGCTTTATTGCTCTAGTTGTTGGCGTAGCTTCTGGTTTTAACAGTGGTCAAAATCCATTTTTGGACTTCTTCCATATCTGCTTGTCTTATTTCTTTCGAATTGGCATATATCATTAAGTGGTCTCTCGAATAGTAGCTCCATATGGCGTTGCCTTGTAGATAGTTATTTGCTAGCTCTTGTATAATAGTTGATAATCCAATTATCCTTTTATTGGCATAGAAAC
>JAPXVU010000096.1:0-24210 GCA_027789145.1 Solanum arcanum
CCAAATGGGTCGGAAAATCCGTGATGGCCAACCGTGATGCATAGACAACGCCTTGACGGACGCCCACGAACAAATTTGGCATTTTTGACGCCTAATCCCGATCACCCAAAAATGGTGTGTAATAGCACACTAAAATCCAAGAATGAGGCGATGCTCGCTTCGGGGCTCTGCTTGACCTTCCAAATGGGTCGGAAAATCCGTGATGGCCAACCGTGATGCATAGACAACGCCTTGACGGACGCCCACGAACAAATTTGGCATTTTTGACGCCGAATCCCGATCACCCAAAAAATGGTGTGTAATAGCACACTTAAAATCCAAGAAATGAGGCGATGCTCGCTTCGGGCTCGCTTGACCTTCCAAATGGGTCGGAAAATCCGTGATGGCCAACCGTATGCATAGACAACGCCTTGACGGACGCCCACGAACAAATTTGGCATTTTTGACGCCGAATCCCGATCACCCAAAAATGGTGTGTAATAGCACACTAAAAATCCAAGAAATGAGGCGTATGCTCGCTTCGGCTCGCTTGACCTTCCAAATGGGTCGGAAAATCCGTGATGGCCAATCAGATGCATAGACAACGCCTTGACGGACGCCCACGAACAAATTTGGCATTTTTGACGCCGAATCCCGATCACCCAAAAAATGGTGTGTAATAGCACACTAAAATCCAAGAAATGAGGCGATGCTCGCTTCGGCTCGCTTGACCTTCCAAATGGGTCGGAAAATCCGTGATGGCCAACCGTGATGCATAGACAACGCCTTGACGGACGCCCACGAACAAATTTGGCATTTTTGACGCCGAATCCCGATCACCCAAAAAATGGTGTGCAATAGCACACTAAAATCCAAGAAATGAGGCGATGCTCGCTCGGGCTCGCTTTGACCTTCCAAATGGGTCGGAAAATCCGTGATGGCCAAATCAGATGCATAGACAACGCCTTGACGGACGCCCACGAACAAATTTGGCATTTTGACGCCGAATCCCGATCACCCAAAAAATGGTGTGTAATAGCACACTAAAAATCCAAGAAATGAGGCGATGCTCGCTTCGGCTCGCTTTGACCTTCCAAATGGGTCGGAAAATCCGTGATGGCCAACCGTATGCATAGACAACGCCTTGACGGACGCCCACGAACAAATTTGGCATTTTTGACGCCGAATCCCGATCACCCAAAAATGGTGTGTAATAGCACACTAAAATCCAAGAATGAGGCGATGCTCGCTTCGGCTCGCTTTGACCTTCCAAATGGGTCGGAAAATCCGTGATGGCCAACCGTGATGCATAGACAACGCCTTGACGGACGCCCACGAACAAATTTGGCATTTTTGACGCCGGAATCCCGATCACCCAAAAAATGGTGTGTAATAGCACACTAAAATCCAAGAAATGAGGCGATGCTCGCTTCGGCTCGCTTGACCTTCCAAATGGGTCGGAAAATCCGTGATGGCCAAATCCGTATGCATAGACAACGCCTTGACGGACGCCCACGAACAAATTTGGCATTTTTGACGCCTAACCCGATCACCCAAAAAATGGTGTGTAATAGCACACTAAAATCCAAGAAATGAGGCGATGCTCGCTTCGGCTCGCTTTGACCTTCCAAATGGGTCGGAAAATCCGTGATGGCCAACCGTGATGCATAGACAACGCCTTGACGGACGCCCACGAACAAATTTGGCATTTTTGACGCCGGAATCCCGATCACCCAAAAATGGTGTGTACAGCAATACCTAAAATCCAAGAAATGAGGCGATGCTCGCCGGCTCGCTTGACCTTCCAAATGGGTCGAAAATCCGTGATGGCCAACCGTATGCATAGACAACGCCTTGACGGACGCCCACGTAACAAATTTGGCATTTTTGACGCCGAATCCCGATCACCCAAAAAATGGTGTGTAACAGCACACGAAAATCCAAGAAATGAGGCGATGCTCGCCGGCTCGCTTGACCTTCCAAATGGGTCGGAAAATCCGTGATGGCCAACCGATGCATAGACAACGCCTTGACGGACGCCCACGAACAAATTTGGCATTTTTGACGCCGAATCCCGATCACCCAAAAAATGGTGTGTAATAGCACACCTAAAATCCAAGAAATGAGGCGATGCTCGCCGGCTCGCTTGACCTTCCAAATGGGTCGAAAATCCGTGATGGCCAACCGTGATGCATAGACAACGCCTGACGGACGCCCACGAACAAATTTGGCATTTTTGACGCCTAATCCCGATCACCCAAAAAATGGTGTGTAATAGCACACCTAAAATCCAAGAAATGAGGCGTATGCTCGCTTCGGCTCGCTTGACCTTCCAAATGGGCCTTAAAATCCGTGATGGCCAACCGTGATGCATAGACAACGCCTTGACGGACGCCCACGAACAAATTTGGCATTTTTGACGCCTAATCCCGATCACCCAAAAAATGGTGTGTAATAGCACACTAAAAATCCAAGAAATGAGGCGATGCTCGCCGGCTCGCTTGACCTTCCAAATGGGTCGGAAAATCCGTGATGGCCAAATCAGATGCATAGACAACGCCTTGACGGACGCCCACGAACAAATTTGGCATTTTTGACGCCGAATCCCGATCACCCAAAAATGGTGTGTAATAGCACACGAAAATCCAAGAAATGAGGCGATGCTCGCTTCGGCTCGCTTTGACCTTCCAAATGGGTCGGAAAATCCGTGATGGCCAACCGATGCATAGACAACGCCTTGACGGACGCCCACGAACAAATTTGGCATTTTTGACGCCGAATCCCGATCACCCAAAAAATGGTGTGTAATAGCACACCAAAATCCAAGAATGAGGCGATGCTCGCTTCTGGGGCTCGCTTGACCTTCCAAATGGGTCGAAAATCCGTGATGGCCAACCGTGATGCATAGACAACGCCTTGACGGACGCCCACGAACAAATTTGGCATTTTTGACGCCTAATCCCGATCACCCAAAAAATGGTGTGTAATAGCACACTAAAATCCAAGAAACGAGGCGATGCTCGCTTCGGCTCGCTTGACCTTCCAAATGGGTCGGAAAATCCGTGATGGCCAACCGTGATGCATAGACAACGCCTTGACGGACGCCCACGAACAAATTTGGCATTTTGACGCCGAATCCCGATCACCCAAAAAATGGTGTGTAATAGCACACGAAAATCCAAGAAATGAGGCGATGCTCGCTTCGGCTCGCTTGACCTTCCAAATGGGTCGAAAATCCGTGATGGCCAACCGTATGCATAGACAACGCCTTGACGGACGCCCACGAACAAATTTGGCATTTTTGACGCCTAATCCCGATCACCCAAAAATGGTGTGTAATAGCACACTAAAATCCAAGAAATGAGGCGATGCTCGCCGGCTCGCTTGACCTTCCAAATGGGTCGGAAAATCCGTGATGGCCAAATCCGATGCATAGACAACGCCTTGACGGACGCCCACGAACAAATTTGGCATTTTGACGCCTAATCCCGATCACCCAAAAAATGGTGTGTAATAGCACACTAAAAATCCAAGAAATGAGGCGATGCTCGCTTCGGGCTCGCTTTGACCTTCCAAATGGGTCGGAAAATCCGTGATGGCCAAATCCGTGATGCATAGACAACGCCTTGACGGACGCCCACGAACAAATTTGGCATTTTTGACGCCGAATCCCGATCACCCAAAAAATGGTGTGTAATAGCACACGAAAATCCAAGAAATGAGGCGATGCTCGCTTCGGCTCGCTTGACCTTCCAAATGGGTCGAAAATCCGTGATGGCCAATCAGATGCATAGACAACGCCTTGACGGACGCCCACGAACAAATTTGGCATTTTTGACGCCGAATCCCGATCACCCAAAAAATGGTGTGTAATAGCACACGAAAATCCAAGAAATGAGGCGATGCTCGCCGGGCTCGCTTTGACCTTCCAAATGGGTCGGAAAATCCGTGATGGCCAACCGTGATGCATAGACAACGCCTTGACGGACGCCCACGAACAAATTTGGCATTTTTGACGCCGGAATCCCGATCACCCAAAAATGGTGTGTAATAGCACACTAAAATCCAAGAATGAGGCGTATGCTCGCCGGCTCGCTTTGACCTTCCAAATGGGTCGGAAAATCCGTGATGGCCAACCAGATGCATAGACAACGCCTTGACGGACGCCCACTTAACAAATTTGGCATTTTGACGCCGAATCCCGATCACCCAAAAAATGGTGTGTAATAGCACACGAAAATCCAAGAAATGAGGCGATGCTCGCTTCGGGCTCGCTTGACCTTCCAAATGGGTCGGAAAATCCGTGATGGCCAACCGTATGCATAGACAACGCCTTGACGGACGCCCACGAACAAATTTGGCATTTTGACGCCTAATCCCGATCACCCAAAAAATGGTGTGTAATAGCACACGAAAAATCCAAGAAATGAGGCGATGCTCGCTTCGGCTCGCTTGACCTTCCAAATGGGTCGGAAAATCCGTGATGGCCAACCGTGATGCATAGACAACGCCTTGACGGACGCCCACGAACAAATTTGGCATTTTTGACGCCTAATCCCGATCACCCAAAAATGGTGTGTAATAGCACACCTAAAATCCAAGAAATGAGGCGATGCTCGCTTCGGCTCGCTTGACCTTCCAAATGGGTCGGAAAATCCGTGATGGCCAACCGTGATGCATAGACAACGCCTTGACGGACGCCCACGAACAAATTTGGCATTTTTGACGCCGGAATCCCGATCACCCAAAAAATGGTGTGTAATAGCACACGAAAATCCAAGAAATGAGGCGATGCTCGCTTCGGCTCGCTTGACCTTCCAAATGGGTCGGAAAATCCGTGATGGCCAACCGTGATGCATAGACAACGCCTTGACGGACGCCCACGAACAAATTTGGCATTTTGACGCTGAATCCCGATCACCCAAAATGGTGTGTAATAGCACACAAAATCCAAGAAATGAGGCGATGCTCGCCGGCTCGCTTGACCTTCCAAATGGGTCGGAAAATCCGTGATGGCCAAATCCGATGCATAGACAACGCCTTGACGGACGCCCACGAACAAATTTGGCATTTTTGACGCCGGAATCCCGATCACCCAAAAATGGTGTGTAATAGCACACGAAAATCCAAGAAATGAGGCGATGCTCGCTTCGGCTCGCTTGACCTTCCAAATGGGTCGGAAAATCCGTGATGGCCAACCGTGATGCATAGACAACGCCTTGACGGACGCCCACGAACAAATTTGGCATTTTGACGCCGAATCCCGATCACCCAAAAAATGGTGTGTAATAGCACACGAAAATCCAAGAAATGAGGCGATGCTCGCTTCGGCTCGCTTGACCTTCCAAATGGGTCGAAAATCCGTGATGGCCAACCGTATGCATAGACAACGCCTTGACGGACGCCCACGAACAAATTTGGCATTTTTGACGCCTAATCCCGATCACCCAAAAATGGTGTGTAATAGCACACGAAAATCCAAGAAATGAGGCGATGCTCGCTTCGGCTCGCTTGACCTTCCAAATGGGTCGGAAAATCCGTGATGGCCAAATCCGTATGCATAGACAACGCCTTGACGGACGCCCACGAACAAATTTGGCATTTTGACGCCGAATCCCGATCACCCAAAAAATGGTGTGTAATAGCACACGAAAATCCAAGAAATGAGGCGATGCTCGCTTCGGGGCTCGCTTGACCTTCCAAATGGGTCGGAAAATCCGTGATGGCCAATCAGATGCATAGACAACGCCTTGACGGACGCCCACGAACAAATTTGGCATTTTTGACGCCGAATCCCGATCACCCAAAAAATGGTGTGTAATAGCACACGAAAATCCAAGAAATGAGGCGATGCTCGCTTCGGCTCGCTTGACCTTCCAAATGGGTCGGAAAATCCGTGATGGCCAACCGTGATGCATAGACAACGCCTTGACGGACGCCCACGAACAAATTTGGCATTTTGACGCCGAATCCCGATCACCCAAAAATGGTGTGTAATAGCACACGAAAATCCAAGAAATGAGGCGATGCTCGCTTCGGCTCGCTTGACCTTCCAAATGGGTCGGAAAATCCGTGATGGCCAACCGTATGCATAGACAACGCCTTGACGGACGCCCACGAACAAATTTGGCATTTTGACGCCGAATCCCGATCACCCAAAAATGGTGTGTAATAGCACACGAAAATCCAAGAAATGAGGCGTATGCTCGCTTCGGCTCGCTTTGACCTTCCAAATGGGTCGGAAAATCCGTGATGGCCAACCGTATGCATAGACAACGCCTTGACGGACGCCCACGAACAAATTTGGCATTTTTGACGCCGGAATCCCGATCACCCAAAAAATGGTGTGTAATAGCACACTAAAATCCAAGAAATGAGGCGATGCTCGCTTTGGCTCGCTTTGACCTTCCAAATGGGTCGGAAAATCCGTGATGGCCAACCGTGATGCATAGACAACGCCTTGACGGACGCCCACGAACAAATTTGGCATTTTTGACGCCTAATCCCGATCACCCAAAAATGGTGTGTAATAGCACACTAAAAATCCAAGAAATGAGGCGATGCTCGCCGGCTCGCTTGACCTTCCAAATGGGTCGGAAAACCGTGATGGCCAACCGATGCATAGACAACGCCTTGACGGACGCCCACGAACAAATTTGGCATTTTTGACGCCTAATCCCGATCACCCAAAAAATGGTGTGTAATAGCACACTAAAATCCAAGAAATGAGGCGATGCTCGCTTCGGCTCGCTTTGACCTTCCAAATGGGTCGGAAAATCCGTGATGGCCAACCGTATGCATAGACAACGCCTTGACGGACGCCCACGAACAAATTTGGCATTTTGACGCCTAATCCCGATCACCCAAAAATGGTGTGTAATAGCACACGAAAATCCAAGAAATGAGGCGATGCTCGCTTCGGCTCGCTTGACCTTCCAAATGGGTCGGAAAATCCGTGATGGCCAAATCGTATGCATAGACAACGCCTTGACGGACGCCCACGAACAAATTTGGCATTTTTGACGCCGAACCCGATCACCCAAAAAATGGTGTGTAATAGCACACTAAAATCCAAGAAATGAGGCGATGCTCGCTTCGGCTCGCTTGACCTTCCAAATGGGTCGGAAAATCCGTGATGGCCAACCGTATGCATAGACAACGCCTTGACGGACGCCCACGAACAAATTTGGCATTTTTGACGCCTAATCCCGATCACCCAAAAATGGTGTGTAATAGCACACGAAAATCCAAGAAATGAGGCGATGCTCGCCGGCTCGCTTGACCTTCCAAATGGGTCGGAAAATCCGTGATGGCCAAATCAGATGCATAGACAACGCCTTGACGGACGCCCACGAACAAATTTGGCATTTTTGACGCCGAATCCCGATCACCCAAAAAATGGTAATAGCACACTAAAATCCAAGAAATGAGGCGATGCTCGCTTCGGCTCGCTTGACCTTCCAAATGGGTCGGAAAATCCGTGATGGCCAACCGTGATGCATAGACAACGCCTTGACGGACGCCCACGAACAAATTTGGCATTTTTGACGCCTAATCCCGATCACCCAAAAAATGGTGTGTAATAGCACACGAAAATCCAAGAAATGAGGCGATGCTCGCTTCGGCTCGCTTTGACCTTCCAAATGGGTCGGAAAATCCGTGATGGCCAACCGTGATGCATAGACAACGCCTTGACGGACGCCCACGAACAAATTTGGCATTTTGACGCCGAATCCCGATCACCCAAAAATGGTGTGTAATAGCACACAAAATCCAAGAATGAGGCGATGCTCGCTTCGGCTCGCTTTGACCTTCCAAATGGGTCGGAAAATCCGTGATGGCCAACCGTATGCATAGACAACGCCTTGACGGACGCCCACGAACAAATTTGGCATTTTTGACGCCGGAATCCCGATCACCCAAAAATGGTGTGTAATAGCACACGAAAATCCAAGAAATGAGGCGATGCTCGCTCGGCTCGCTTGACCTTCCAAATGGGTCGGAAAATCCGTGATGGCCAAATCCGATGCATAGACAACGCCTTGACGGACGCCCACGAACAAATTTGGCATTTTGACGCCGGAATCCCGATCACCCAAAAAATGGTGTGTAATAGCACACGAAAATCCAAGAAATGAGGCGATGCTCGCTTCGGCTCGCTTGACCTTCCAAATGGGTCGGAAAATCCGTGATGGCCAAATCAGATGCATAGACAACGCCTTGACGGACGCCCACGAACAAATTTGGCATTTTTGACGCCTAATCCCGATCACCCAAAAATGGGTGTAATAGCACACCTAAAATCCAAGAAATGAGGCGATGCTCGCCGGCTCGCTTGACCTTCCAAATGGGTCGGAAAATCCGTGATGGCCAACCGTATGCATAGACAACGCCTTGACGGACGCCCACGAACAAATTTGGCATTTTTGACGCCTAATCCCGATCACCCAAAAATGGTGTGTAATAGCACACGAAAATCCAAGAAATGAGGCGATGCTCGCTTCGGCTCGCTTGACCTTCCAAATGGGTCGGAAAATCCGTGATGGCCAACCGTATGCATAGACAACGCCTTGACGGACGCCCACGAACAAATTTGGCATTTTTGACGCCTAATCCCGATCACCCAAAAAATGGTGTGTAATAGCACACTAAAATCCAAGAAATGAGGCGATGCTCGCTTCGGCTCGCTTTGACCTTCCAAATGGGTCGGAAAATCCGTGATGGCCAACCGTGATGCATAGACAACGCCTTGACGGACGCCCACGAACAAATTTGGCATTTTTGACGCCGAATCCCGATCACCCAAAAAATGGTGTGTAATAGCACACGAAAATCCAAGAAATGAGGCGATGCTCGCTTCGGGCTCGCTTGACCTTCCAAATGGGTCGGAAAACCGTGATGGCCAACCGTATGCATAGACAACGCCTTGACGGACGCCCACGAACAAATTTGGCATTTTGACGCCGGAATCCCGATCACCCAAAAAATGGTGTGTAATAGCACACGAAAATCCAAGAAATGAGGCGATGCTCGCCGGCTCGCTTGACCTTCCAAATGGGTCGGAAAATCCGTGATGGCCAAATCAGATGCATAGACAACGCCTTGACGGACGCCCACGAACAAATTTGGCATTTTTGACGCCTAATCCCGATCACCCAAAAATGGTGTGTAATAGCACACCTAAAATCCAAGAAATGAGGCGATGCTCGCCGGCTCGCTTGACCTTCCAAATGGGTCGGAAAATCCGTGATGGCCAACCGTGATGCATAGACAACGCCTTGACGGACGCCCACGAACAAATTTGGCATTTTTGACGCCGAATCCCGATCACCCAAAAATGGTGTGTAATAGCACACGAAAATCCAAGAAATGAGGCGATGCTCGCTTCGGCTCGCTTTGACCTTCCAAATGGGTCGGAAAATCCGTGATGGCCAACCGTGATGCATAGACAACGCCTTGACGGACGCCCACGAACAAATTTGGCATTTTGACGCCGAATCCCGATCACCCAAAAATGGTGTGTAATAGCACACGAAAATCCAAGAATGAGGCGATGCTCGCTTCGGCTCGCTTGACCTTCCAAATGGGTCGGAAAATCCGTGATGGCCAACCGTGATGCATAGACAACGCCTTGACGGACGCCCACGAACAAATTTTGGCATTTTTGACGCCGAATCCCGATCACCCAAAAATGGTGTGTAATAGCACACGAAAATCCAAGAAATGAGGCGATGCTCGCTTCGGCTCGCTTGACCTTCCAAATGGGTCGGAAAATCCGTGATGGCCAAATCAGATGCATAGACAACGCCTTGACGGACGCCCACGAACAAATTTGGCATTTTTGACGCCGGAATCCCGATCACCCAAAAATGGTGTGTAATAGCACACGAAAAATCCAAGAAATGAGGCGATGCTCGCTTCGGCTCGCTTGACCTTCCAAATGGGTCGGAAAATCCGTGATGGCCAACCAGATGCATAGACAACGCCTTGACGGACGCCCACGAACAAATTTGGCATTTTTGACGCCGAATCCCGATCACCCAAAAAATGGTGTGTAATAGCACACGAAAATCCAAGAAATGAGGCGATGCTCGCTTCGGCTCGCTTGACCTTCCAAATGGGTCGGAAAATCCGTGATGGCCAACCGTATGCATAGACAACGCCTTGACGGACGCCCACGAACAAATTTGGCATTTTTGACGCCTAATCCCGATCACCCAAAAAATGGTGTGTAATAGCACACTAAAATCCAAGAAATGAGGCGATGCTCGCCGGCTCGCTTGACCTTCCAAATGGGTCGGAAAATCCGTGATGGCCAAATCAGATGCATAGACAACGCCTTGACGGACGCCCACGAACAAATTTGGCATTTTTGACGCCTAATCCCGATCACCAAAAAATGGTGTGTAATAGCACACGAAAATCCAAGAAATGAGGCGATGCTCGCTTCGGCTCGCTTGACCTTCCAAATGGGTCGGAAAATCCGTGATGGCCAACCGTGATGCATAGACAACGCCTTGACGGACGCCCACGAACAAATTTGGCATTTTTGACGCCGAATCCCGATCACCCAAAAATGGTGTGTAATAGCACACTAAAAATCCAAGAAATGAGGCGATGCTCGCCGGCTCGCTTGACCTTCCAAATGGGTCGGAAAATCCGTGATGGCCAACCGTGATGCATAGACAACGCCTTGACGGACGCCCACGAACAAATTTGGCATTTTTGACGCCGGAATCCCGATCACCCAAAAATGGTGTGTAATAGCACACGAAAATCCAAGAAATGAGGCGATGCTCGCTTCGGCTCGCTTGACCTTCCAAATGGGTCGGAAAATCCGTGATGGCCAACCGTGATGCATAGACAACGCCTTGACGGACGCCCACGAACAAATTTGGCATTTTGACGCCGGAATCCCGATCACCCAAAAAATGGTGTGTAATAGCACACTAAAATCCAAGAAATGAGGCGATGCTCGCGCCGGCTCGCTTGACCTTCCAAATGGGTCGGAAAATCCGTGATGGCCAACCGTGATGCATAGACAACGCCTTGACGGACGCCCACGAACAAATTTGGCATTTTGACGCCGAATCCCGATCACCCAAAAAATGGTGTGTAATAGCACACGAAAATCCAAGAAATGAGGCGATGCTCGCTTCGGCTCGCTTGACCTTCCAAATGGGTCGGAAAATCCGTGATGGCCAACCGTGATGCATAGACAACGCCTTGACGGACGCCCACGAACAAATTTGGCATTTTTGACGCCGGAATCCCGATCACCCAAAAATGGTGTGTAATAGCACACCTAAAATCCAAGAAATGAGGCGATGCTCGCTTCGGCTCGCTTGACCTTCCAAATGGGTCGGAAAATCCGTGATGGCCAACCGTGATGCATAGACAACGCCTTGACGGACGCCCACGAACAAATTTGGCATTTTTGACGCCGAATCCCGATCACCCAAAAAATGGTGTGTAATAGCACACGAAAATCCAAGAAATGAGGCGATGCTCGCTTCGGCTCGCTTGACCTTCCAAATGGGTCGGAAAATCCGTGATGGCCAACCGTGATGCATAGACAACGCCTTGACGGACGCCCACGAACAAATTTGGCATTTTTGACGCCGAATCCCGATCACCCAAAAATGGTGTGTAATAGCACACTAAAATCCAAGAATGAGGCGATGCTCGCTTCGGCTCGCTTTGACCTTCCAAATGGGTCGAAAATCCGTGATGGCCAACCGTGATGCATAGACAACGCCTTGACGGACGCCCACGAACAAATTTGGCATTTTTGACGCCTAATCCCGATCACCCAAAAAATGGTGTGTAATAGCACACGTAAAATCCAAGAAATGAGGCGATGCTCGCCGGCTCGCTTGACCTTCCAAATGGGTCGAAAACCGTGATGGCCAACCGTGATGCATAGACAACGCCTTGACGGACGCCCACGAACAAATTTGGCATTTTTGACGCCGAATCCCGATCACCCAAAAATGGTGTGTAATAGCACACGAAAATCCAAGAAATGAGGCGATGCTCGCCGGCTCGCTTGACCTTCCAAATGGGTCGGAAAATCCGTGATGGCCAAATCAGATGCATAGACAACGCCTTGACGGACGCCCACGAACAAATTTGGCATTTTTGACGCTAATCCCGATCACCCAAAAATGGTGTGTAATAGCACACCTAAAATCCAAGAATGAGGCGATGCTCGCTTCGGCTCGCTTTGACCTTCCAAATGGGTCGGAAAATCCGTGATGGCCAAATCAGATGCATAGACAACGCCTTGACGGACGCCCACGAACAAATTTGGCATTTTTGACGCCGGAATCCCGATCACCCAAAAAATGGTGTGTAATAGCACACTAAATCCAAGAAATGAGGCGATGCTCGCTTCGGCTCGCTTTGACCTTCCAAATGGGTCGGAAAATCCGTGATGGCCAAATCAGATGCATAGACAACGCCTTGACGGACGCCCACGAACAAATTTGGCATTTTTGACGCCTAATCCCGATCACCCAAAAATGGTGTGTAATAGCACACGAAAATCCAAGAAATGAGGCGATGCTCGCCGGCTCGCTTTGACCTTCCAAATGGGTCGGAAAATCCGTGATGGCCAACCAGATGCATAGACAACGCCTTGACGGACGCCCACGAACAAATTTGGCATTTTTGACGCCTAATCCCGATCACCCAAAAAATGGTGTGTAATAGCACACCTAAAATCCAAGAATGAGGCGATGCTCGCTTCGGCTCGCTTGACCTTCCAAATGGGTCGGAAAATCCGTGATGGCCAACCGTGATGCATAGACAACGCCTTGACGGACGCCCACGAACAAATTTGGCATTTTTGACGCTAATCCCGATCACCCAAAAAATGGTGTGTAATAGCACACTAAAATCCAAGAAATGAGGCGATGCTCGCTTCGGCTCGCTTGACCTTCCAAATGGGTCGGAAAATCCGTGATGGCCAACCGTGATGCATAGACAACGCCTTGACGGACGCCCACGAACAAATTTGGCATTTTTGACGCCTAATCCCGATCACCCAAAAATGGTGTGTAATAGCACACGAAAAATCCAAGAAATGAGGCGATGCTCGCTTCGGCTCGCTTGACCTTCCAAATGGGTCGGAAAATCCGTGATGGCCAATCAGATGCATAGACAACGCCTTGACGGACGCCCACGAACAAATTTGGCATTTTTGACGCCTAATCCCGATCACCCAAAAATGGTGTGTAATAGCACACGAAAATCCAAGAAATGAGGCGATGCTCGCTTCGGCTCGCTTTGACCTTCCAAATGGGTCGGAAAATCCGTGATGGCCAACCAGATGCATAGACAACGCCTTGACGGACGCCCACGAACAAATTTGGCATTTTTGACGCCAATCCCGATCACCCAAAAATGGTGTGTAATAGCACACGAAAATCCAAGAAATGAGGCGATGCTCGCTTCGGCTCGCTTGACCTTCCAAATGGGTCGGAAAATCCGTGATGGCCAACCGTGATGCATAGACAACGCCTTGACGGACGCCCACGAACAAATTTGGCATTTTTGACGCCTAATCCCGATCACCCAAAAAATGGTGTGTAATAGCACACGAAAATCCAAGAAATGAGGCGATGCTCGCTTCGGCTCGCTTTGACCTTCCAAATGGGTCGGAAAATCCGTGATGGCCAACCAGATGCATAGACAACGCCTTGACGGACGCCCACGAACAAATTTGGCATTTTTGACGCCGAATCCCGATCACCCAAAAATGGTGTGTAATAGCACACCTAAAATCCAAGAATGAGGCGATGCTCGCCGGCTCGCTTTGACCTTCCAAATGGGTCGGAAAATCCGTGATGGCCAACCGTGATGCATAGACAACGCCTTGACGGACGCCCACGAACAAATTTGGCATTTTTGACGCCGAATCCCGATCACCCAAAAATGGTGTGTAATAGCACACGAAAATCCAAGAAATGAGGCGATGCTCGCTTCGGCTCGCTTGACCTTCCAAATGGGTCGGAAAATCCGTGATGGCCAATCAGATGCATAGACAACGCCTTGACGGACGCCCACGAACAAATTTGGCATTTTGACGCTAATCCCGATCACCCAAAAATGGTGTGTAATAGCACACTAAAATCCAAGAAATGAGGCGATGCTCGCTTCGGCTCGCTTGACCTTCCAAATGGGTCGGAAAATCCGTGATGGCCAACCGTGATGCATAGACAACGCCTTGACGGACGCCCACGAACAAATTTGGCATTTTTGACGCCGAATCCCGATCACCCAAAAAATGGTGTGTAATAGCACACGAAAATCCAAGAATGAGGCGATGCTCGCTTCGGCTCGCTTGACCTTCCAAATGGGTCGGAAAATCCGTGATGGCCAACCGTGATGCATAGACAACGCCTTGACGGACGCCCACGAACAAATTTGGCATTTTGACGCCGAATCCCGATCACCCAAAAAATGGTGTGTAATAGCACACTAAAAATCCAAGAAATGAGGCGATGCTCGCTTCGGCTCGCTTTGACCTTCCAAATGGGTCGGAAAATCCGTGATGGCCAACCGTGATGCATAGACAACGCCTTGACGGACGCCCACGAACAAATTTGGCATTTTTGACGCCGAATCCCGATCACCCAAAAATGGTGTGTAATAGCACACGAAAATCCAAGAAATGAGGCGATGCTCGCTTCGGCTCGCTTGACCTTCCAAATGGGTCGGAAAATCCGTGATGGCCAAATCAGATGCATAGACAACGCCTTGACGGACGCCCACGAACAAATTTGGCATTTTTGACGCCGAATCCCGATCACCCAAAAAATGGTGTGTAATAGCACACGAAAATCCAAGAAATGAGGCGATGCTCGCTTCGGCTCGCTTGACCTTCCAAATGGGTCGGAAAATCCGTGATGGCCAACCGTGATGCATAGACAACGCCTTGACGGACGCCCACGAACAAATTTGGCATTTTTGACGCCGAATCCCGATCACCCAAAAAATGGTGTGTAATAGCACACTAAAATCCAAGAAATGAGGCGATGCTCGCTTCGGCTCGCTTTGACCTTCCAAATGGGTCGGAAAATCCGTGATGGCCAACCGTGATGCATAGACAACGCCTTGACGGACGCCCACGAACAAATTTGGCATTTTGACGCCTAATCCCGATCACCCAAAAAATGGTGTGTAATAGCACACGAAAATCCAAGAAATGAGGCGATGCTCGCTTCGGCTCGCTTTGACCTTCCAAATGGGTCGGAAAATCCGTGATGGCCAACCAGATGCATAGACAACGCCTTGACGGACGCCCACGAACAAATTTGGCATTTTTGACGCCGAATCCCGATCACCCAAAAAATGGTGTGTAATAGCACACTAAAATCCAAGAAATGAGGCGATGCTCGCCGGCTCGCTTGACCTTCCAAATGGGTCGGAAAATCCGTGATGGCCAAATCAGATGCATAGACAACGCCTTGACGGACGCCCACGAACAAATTTGGCATTTTTGACGCTAATCCCGATCACCCAAAAAATGGTGTGTAATAGCACACTAAAATCCAAGAAATGAGGCGATGCTCGCCGGGCTCGCTTGACCTTCCAAATGGGTCGGAAAATCCGTGATGGCCAACCGTGATGCATAGACAACGCCTTGACGGACGCCCACGAACAAATTTGGCATTTTGACGCCTAATCCCGATCACCCAAAAAATGGTGTGTAATAGCACACGAAAATCCAAGAAATGAGGCGATGCTCGCTTCGGCTCGCTTGACCTTCCAAATGGGTCGGAAAATCCGTGATGGCCAACCGTGATGCATAGACAACGCCTTGACGGACGCCCACGAACAAATTTGGCATTTTTGACGCCTAATCCCGATCACCCAAAAAATGGTGTGTAATAGCACACTAAAATCCAAGAAATGAGGCGATGCTCGCTTCGGCTCGCTTGACCTTCCAAATGGGTCGGAAAATCCGTGATGGCCAACCGTGATGCATAGACAACGCCTTGACGGACGCCCACGAACAAATTTGGCATTTTTGACGCCTAATCCCGATCACCCAAAAAATGGTGTGTAATAGCACACGAAAAACCAAGAAATGAGCCGGATGCTCGCTTCGGCGCTCGCGTGACCTTCCACATACGTCGGAAAATCCGCGACGGACCCCCGCATGCATAGACAACGCCCTGACGGACGTCCACGAACAAATTTGGCATTTTTGACGCCGAATCCCGATCACCCAAAAATGGTGTGTAATAGCACACGAAAATCCAAGAAATGAGGCGATGCTCGCCGGCTCGCTTGACCTTCCAAATGGGTCGGAAAATCCGTGATGGCCAACCGTGATGCATAGACAACGCCTTGACGGACGCCCACGAACAAATTTGGCATTTTTGACGCCGGAATCCCGATCACCCAAAAAATGGTGTGTAATAGCACACGAAAATCCAAGAAATGAGGCGATGCTCGCTTCGGCTCGCTTGACCTTCCAAATGGGTCGGAAAATCCGTGATGGCCAAATCAGATGCATAGACAACGCCTTGACGGACGCCCACGAACAAATTTGGCATTTTTGACGCCGGAATCCCGATCACCCAAAAAATGGTGTGTAATAGCACACGAAAATCCAAGAAATGAGGCGATGCTCGCTTCGGCTCGCTTGACCTTCCAAATGGGTCGGAAAATCCGTGATGGCCAACCGTGATGCATAGACAACGCCTTGACGGACGCCCACGAACAAATTTGGCATTTTGACGCCGGAATCCCGATCACCCAAAAAATGGTGTGTAATAGCACACGAAAATCCAAGAAATGAGGCGATGCTCGCCGGCTCGCTTGACCTTCCAAATGGGTCGGAAAATCCGTGATGGCCAACCGTGATGCATAGACAACGCCTTGACGGACGCCCACGAACAAATTTGGCATTTTTGACGCCGAATCCCGATCACCCAAAAAATGGTGTGTAATAGCACACTAAAAATCCAAGAAATGAGGCGATGCTCGCTTCGGCTCGCTTGACCTTCCAAATGGGTCGGAAAATCCGTGATGGCCAACCGTGATGCATAGACAACGCCTTGACGGACGCCCACGAACAAATTTGGCATTTTTGACGCTAATCCCGATCACCCAAAAAATGGTGTGTAATAGCACACGAAAATCCAAGAAATGAGGCGATGCTCGCTTCGGCTCGCTTGACCTTCCAAATGGGTCGGAAAATCCGTGATGGCCAACCGTATGCATAGACAACGCCTTGACGGACGCCCACGAACAAATTTGGCATTTTTGACGCCGAATCCCGATCACCCAAAAATGGTGTGTAATAGCACACTAAATCCAAGAAATGAGGCGATGCTCGCTTCGGCTCGCTTGACCTTCCAAATGGGTCGGAAAATCCGTGATGGCCAACCGTATGCATAGACAACGCCTTGACGGACGCCCACGAACAAATTTGGCATTTTTGACGCCGAATCCCGATCACCCAAAAAATGGTGTGTAATAGCACACTAAAATCCAAGAAATGAGGCGATGCTCGCTTCGGCTCGCTTTGACCTTCCAAATGGGTCGGAAAATCCGTGATGGCCAATCAGATGCATAGACAACGCCTTGACGGACGCCCACGAACAAATTTGGCATTTTTGACGCCGAATCCCGATCACCCAAAAAATGGTGTGTAATAGCACACGAAAATCCAAGAAATGAGGCGATGCTCGCTTCGGCTCGCTTTGACCTTCCAAATGGGTCGGAAAATCCGTGATGGCCAACCGTGATGCATAGACAACGCCTTGACGGACGCCCACGAACAAATTTGGCATTTTTGACGCCGGAATCCCGATCACCCAAAAAATGGTGTGTAATAGCACACTAAATCCAAGAAATGAGGCGATGCTCGCTTCGGCTCGCTTGACCTTCCAAATGGGTCGGAAAATCCGTGATGGCCAACCGTGATGCATAGACAACGCCTTGACGGACGCCCACGAACAAATTTGGCATTTTTGACGCCGAATCCCGATCACCCAAAAAATGGTGTGTAATAGCACACTAAAAATCCAAGAAATGAGGCGATGCTCGCTTCGGCTCGCTTGACCTTCCAAATGGGTCGGAAAATCCGTGATGGCCAAATCAGATGCATAGACAACGCCTTGACGGACGCCCACGAACAAATTTGGCATTTTTGACGCCTAATCCCGATCACCCAAAAAATGGTGTGTAATAGCACACTAAAATCCAAGAAATGAGGCGATGCTCGCTTCGGCTCGCTTGACCTTCCAAATGGGTCGGAAAATCCGTGATGGCCAACCGTATGCATAGACAACGCCTTGACGGACGCCCACGAACAAATTTGGCATTTTTGACGCCGAATCCCGATCACCCAAAAAATGGTGTGTAATAGCACACGAAAATCCAAGAAATGAGGCGATGCTCGCTTCGGCTCGCTTGACCTTCCAAATGGGTCGGAAAACTGATGGCCAACCGTATGCATAGACAACGCCTTGACGGACGCCCACGAACAAATTTGGCATTTTTGACGCCGGAATCCCGATCACCCAAAAAATGGTGTGTAATAGCACACGAAAATCCAAGAAATGAGGCGATGCTCGCTTCGGCTCGCTTGACCTTCCAAATGGGTCGGAAAATCCGTGATGGCCAAATCAGATGCATAGACAACGCCTTGACGGACGCCCACGAACAAATTTGGCATTTTTGACGCTAATCCCGATCACCCAAAAAATGGTGTGTAATAGCACACGAAAATCCAAGAAATGAGGCGATGCTCGCTTCGGCTCGCTTGACCTTCCAAATGGGTCGGAAAATCCGTGATGGCCAACCGTGATGCATAGACAACGCCTTGACGGACGCCCACGAACAAATTTGGCATTTTTGACGCCGAATCCCGATCACCCAAAAAATGGTGTGTAATAGCACACGAAAATCCAAGAAATGAGGCGATGCTCGCTTCGGCTCGCTTGACCTTCCAAATGGGTCGGAAAATCCGTGATGGCCAATCAGATGCATAGACAACGCCTTGACGGACGCCCACGAACAAATTTGGCATTTTTGACGCCGAATCCCGATCACCCAAAAATGGTGTGTAATAGCACACGAAAATCCAAGAAATGAGGCGATGCTCGCTTCGGCTCGCTTGACCTTCCAAATGGGTCGGAAAATCCGTGATGGCCAACCGTATGCATAGACAACGCCTTGACGGACGCCCACGAACAAATTTGGCATTTTTGACGCCTAATCCCGATCACCCAAAAAATGGTGTGTAATAGCACACCTAAAATCCAAGAAATGAGGCGATGCTCGCTTCGGCTCGCTTGACCTTCCAAATGGGTCGGAAAATCCGTGATGGCCAAATCAGATGCATAGACAACGCCTTGACGGACGCCCACGAACAAATTTGGCATTTTTGACGCTGAATCCCGATCACCCAAAAAATGGTGTGTAATAGCACACGAAAATCCAAGAAATGAGGCGATGCTCGCTTCGGCTCGCTTGACCTTCCAAATGGGTCGGAAAATCCGTGATGGCCAAATCAGATGCATAGACAACGCCTTGACGGACGCCCACGAACAAATTTGGCATTTTTGACGCCGAATCCCGATCACCCAAAAAATGGTGTGTAATAGCACACTAAAAATCCAAGAAATGAGGCGATGCTCGCTTCGGCTCGCTTTGACCTTCCAAATGGGTCGGAAAATCCGTGATGGCCAACCGTATGCATAGACAACGCCTTGACGGACGCCCACGAACAAATTTGGCATTTTTGACGCCGAATCCCGATCACCAAAAAATGGTGTGTAATAGCACACTAAAAATCCAAGAAATGAGGCGATGCTCGCTTCTCGGCTCGCTTGACCTTCCAAATGGGTCGGAAAATCCGTGATGGCCAACCGTATGCATAGACAACGCCTTGACGGACGCCCACGAACAAATTTGGCATTTTTGACGCCGAATCCCGATCACCCAAAAAATGGTGTGTAATAGCACACTAAAATCCAAGAAATGAGGCGATGCTCGCTTCGGCTCGCTTGACCTTCCAAATGGGTCGGAAAATCCGTGATGGCCAACCGTGATGCATAGACAACGCCTTGACGGACGCCCACGAACAAATTTGGCATTTTGACGCCGATCCCGATCACCCAAAAAATGGTGTGTAATAGCACACGAAAATCCAAGAAATGAGGCGATGCTCGCCGGCTCGCTTTGACCTTCCAAATGGGTCGGAAAATCCGTGATGGCCAACCGTGATGCATAGACAACGCCTTGACGGACGCCCACGAACAAATTTGGCATTTTTGACGCCTAATCCCGATCACCCAAAAAATGGTGTGTAATAGCACACTAAAAATCCAAGAAATGAGGCGATGCTCGCTTCGGCTCGCTTGACCTTCCAAATGGGTCGGAAAATCCGTGATGGCCAACCGTGATGCATAGACAACGCCTTGACGGACGCCCACGAACAAATTTGGCATTTTTGACGCCTAATCCCGATCACCCAAAAATGGTGTGTAATAGCACACTAAAATCCAAGAAATGAGGCGATGCTCGCCGGCTCGCTTGACCTTCCAAATGGGTCGGAAAATCCGTGATGGCCAATCAGATGCATAGACAACGCCTTGACGGACGCCCACGAACAAATTTGGCATTTTTGACGCCTAATCCCGATCACCCAAAAAATGGTGTGTAATAGCACACCTAAAATCCAAGAAATGAGGCGATGCTCGCCGGCTCGCTTGACCTTCCAAATGGGTCGGAAAATCCGTGATGGCCAACCGTGATGCATAGACAACGCCTTGACGGACGCCCACGAACAAATTTGGCATTTTTGACGCCGAATCCCGATCACCCAAAAATGGTGTGTAATAGCACACTAAAATCCAAGAAATGAGGCGATGCTCGCCGGCTCGCTTGACCTTCCAAATGGGTCGGAAAATCCGTGATGGCCAACCGTGATGCATAGACAACGCCTTGACGGACGCCCACGAACAAATTTGGCATTTTTGACGCCGAATCCCGATCACCCAAAAAATGGTGTGTAATAGCACACTAAAAATCCAAGAAATGAGGCGATGCTCGCTTCGGCTCGCTTTGACCTTCCAAATGGGTCGGAAAACTGCGTGATGGCCAACCGTGATGCATAGACAACGCCTTGACGGACGCCCACGAACAAATTTTGGCATTTTTGACGCCGAATCCCGATCACCCAAAAAATGGTGTGTAATAGCACACGAAAATCCAAGAAATGAGGCGATGCTCGCTTCGGGCTCGCTTGACCTTCCAAATGGGTCGGAAAATCCGTGATGGCCAAATCAGATGCATAGACAACGCCTTGACGGACGCCCACGAACAAATTTGGCATTTTTGACGCCTAATCCCGATCACCCAAAAAATGGTGTGTAATAGCACACGAAAATCCAAGAAATGAGGCGATGCTCGCTTCGGCTCGCTTGACCTTCCAAATGGGTCGGAAAACCGTGATGGCCAAATCAGATGCATAGACAACGCCTTGACGGACGCCCACGAACAAATTTGGCATTTTTGACGCCTAATCCCGATCACCCAAAAAATGGTGTGTAATAGCACACGAAAATCCAAGAAATGAGGCGATGCTCGCCCGGCTCGCTTGACCTTCCAAATGGGTCGGAAAATCCGTGATGGCCAACCGTATGCATAGACAACGCCTTGACGGACGCCCACGAACAAATTTGGCATTTTTGACGCCTAATCCCGATCACCCAAAAAATGGTGTGTAATAGCACACCTAAAATCCAAGAAATGAGGCGATGCTCGCTTCGGCTCGCTTGACCTTCCAAATGGGTCGGAAAATCCGTGATGGCCAACCAGATGCATAGACAACGCCTTGACGGACGCCCACGAACAAATTTGGCATTTTTGACGCCTAATCCCGATCACCCAAAAAATGGTGTGTAATAGCACACGAAAATCCAAGAAATGAGGCGATGCTCGCTTCGGCTCGCTTGACCTTCCAAATGGGTCGGAAAATCCGTGATGGCCAACCAGATGCATAGACAACGCCTTGACGGACGCCCACGAACAAATTTGGCATTTTTGACGCCGAATCCCGATCACCCAAAAATGGTGTGTAATAGCACACCTAAAATCCAAGAAATGAGGCGATGCTCGCTTCGGCTCGCTTGACCTTCCAAATGGGTCGGAAAATCCGTGATGGCCAACCAGATGCATAGACAACGCCTTGACGGACGCCCACGAACAAATTTTGGCATTTTTGACGCCTAATCCCGATCACCCAAAAATGGTGTGTAATAGCACACGAAAATCCAAGAAATGAGGCGATGCTCGCTTCGGCTCGCTTGACCTTCCAAATGGGTCGGAAAATCCGTGATGGCCAACCGTGATGCATAGACAACGCCTTGACGGACGCCCACGAACAAATTTGGCATTTTTGACGCCTAATCCCGATCACCCAAAAAATGGTGTGTAATAGCACACGAAATCCAAGAAATGAGGCGATGCTCGCCGGCCTCGCTTGACCTTCCAAATGGGTCGGAAAATCCGTGATGGCCAACCGTGATGCATAGACAACGCCTTGACGGACGCCCACGAACAAATTTGGCATTTTTGACGCCGATCCCGATCACCCAAAAAATGGTGTAATAGCACACGAAAATCCAAGAAATGAGGCGATGCTCGCTTCGGCTCGCTTGACCTTCCAAATGGGTCGGAAAATCCGTGATGGCCAAATCAGATGCATAGACAACGCCTTGACGGACGCCCACGAACAAATTTTGGCATTTTTGACGCCGAATCCCGATCACCCAAAAATGGTGTGTAATAGCACACGAAAATCCAAGAAATGAGGCGATGCTCGCTTCGGCTCGCTTGACCTTCCAAATGGGTCGGAAAATCCGTGATGGCCAACCGTGATGCATAGACAACGCCTTGACGGACGCCCACGAACAAATTTGGCATTTTGACGCTAATCCCGATCACCCAAAAAATGGTGTGTAATAGCACACGAAAATCCAAGAAATGAGGCGATGCTCGCCGGCTCGCTTGACCTTCCAAATGGGTCGGAAAATCCGTGATGGCCAACCGTGATGCATAGACAACGCCTTGACGGACGCCCACGAACAAATTTGGCATTTTGACGCCGAATCCCGATCACCCAAAAATGGTGTGTAATAGCACACGAAAATCCAAGAAATGAGGCGATGCTCGCTTCGGCTCGCTTGACCTTCCAAATGGGTCGGAAAATCCGTGATGGCCAAACCGTGATGCATAGACAACGCCTTGACGGACGCCCACGAACAAATTTGGCATTTTTGACGCCGGAATCCCGATCACCCAAAAATGGTGTGTAATAGCACACTAAATCCAAGAAATGAGGCGATGCTCGCTTCGGCTCGCTTGACCTTCCAAATGGGTCGGAAAATCCGTGATGGCCAACCGTATGCATAGACAACGCCTTGACGGACGCCCACGAACAAATTTGGCATTTTTGACGCCTAATCCCGATCACCCAAAAATGGTGTGTAATAGCACACGAAAATCCAAGAAATGAGGCGATGCTCGCTTCGGCTCGCTTGACCTTCCAAATGGGTCGAAAATCCGTGATGGCCAACCGTGATGCATAGACAACGCCTTGACGGACGCCCACGAACAAATTTGGCATTTTTGACGCCTAATCCCGATCACCCAAAAAATGGTGTGTAATAGCACACTAAAATCCAAGAAATGAGGCGATGCTCGCTTCGGCTCGCTTGACCTTCCAAATGGGTCGGAAAATCCGTGATGGCCAACCGTGATGCATAGACAACGCCTTGACGGACGCCCACGAACAAATTTTGGCATTTTTGACGCCTAATCCCGATCACCCAAAAAATGGTGTGTAATAGCACACCTAAAATCCAAGAAATGAGGCGATGCTCGCTTCGGCTCGCTTGACCTTCCAAATGGGTCGGAAAACTGCGTGATGGCCAAACCAGATGCATAGACAACGCCTTGACGGACGCCCACGAACAAATTTGGCATTTTTGACGCCGAATCCCGATCACCCAAAAAATGGTGTGTAATAGCACACTAAAATCCAAGAAATGAGGCGATGCTCGCCGGCTCGCTTGACCTTCCAAATGGGTCGGAAAATCCGTGATGGCCAACCGTGATGCATAGACAACGCCTTGACGGACGCCCACGAACAAATTTGGCATTTTTGACGCCGAATCCCGATCACCCAAAAATGGTGTGTAA
>JAPXVU010000097.1:0-23971 GCA_027789145.1 Solanum arcanum
GAAAGAAATCCGATTTTGATCGGGATCGCGACTGTGATGGGCCGTCAGAGTGCGACGGTCCGTCACACAGTCGTCGTGGACGGCCGAGGATCAATTTCATCACGGGCGCCGCGGACGGTCCATCACACCGTGACGGTCCGTCCCCGCCACCCGCTACGATGTTCGTGAGAGTCGATTTTCGCACTCCAATTTCAGAAATTCTAAGTGTTTTGAAACGAAACCTCCGTGACGGACCGTCGTGCCTGTGACGGTCCGTCGGGGTGTCTGTAGTCTTGGCCAGTTTTTCCAGAAATAAAATCTGCTGCTCAAAACGACTAAACGGGTCGTTACAGTAGATGATATTCTAGTATTTAGCAAAGATATAAAAGAACACTTAGGACATTTACAAACAGTTTTTAGACTATTTGTTAATAATGGAATAATAATTAGTAAAAAGAAAATGGAATTATGTAAAAATTATATAAATTTTTTAGGAATTATTTTAGGAGAAGGAAAAGTTAAATTACAACCTCATATAGCTAAAAAGGCACTAGATATGCCAGATAAATTAGATAATTTAAAAAATCTACAAAAATTTCTAGGTATAGTTAATTATGCAAGACCTTTTATAAAAGATTTAGGAAAAATAGCAGGACCATTATATTCTAAGACAGGAAATAAAGGACAGAGAAATTTTAATATAGAAGACATAAAATTAGTACAAGAAATAAAGGAAAGAATAAAAAACATTCCTGATTTAAATATGCCACTAGAAACAGATTATTTAATAATAGAAACAGATGGAAGTTTTGAGGGATGGGGTGCAGTATTAAAATCGAAACCGCATAAATATAGTATTAAACAAGAAGAAAAAAAATGGGCCTATCAAAGTGGAAAATTTAAAGAAAAGGGCAATAAGGCCAAGATAGATGTTGAAATTTTAGTCTGTAATATATGGTTTAGACAGTTTTAGAATTTATATTTTAAATAAACCAGAAATATTAGTAAGAACAGATTGTGAAGCAATAGTAAAGTTTTATCAAAAAATTAATAATAAAACTAGCAGTAGAAGAAGATGGTTAAATTTTTTAGATACCATATCTATTTACAATTCTGTAGTTTTTGAGCACATTAAAGGGAATGATAATAATATTGCAGATCAATTAAGTAGACTACTAATTAAAACTTAATTTTTACTGAGAATGAGACCTCTACTACTGCACAAAGGTAAAAGGGTTCAACCTTCAACCTCAGGTTTGGCAGACTCTTACAAGGCATCGTATTAGCTAATCTAAATTTTAAGTCATTAGATAAAATTGACGATGTCAGATAGATAGAATACATTTTGGAATACAAAGCTTAATTGCATACGAACCGTCAAATTTAACATTTAGACATTTACCTAATTGCCAATTAGATAAACAATGTACATGCCTTATAGACAACATATGGATAGCACATAATAAAAAAGACACTAAATATATAATTGCTGTTTTAAATGCTCTAGGATACTATTTTACTAATAGAAATACAGAAAATAAATTTAAATATTATGTAGTAATTCATGGTAAGACAAATGGAGTGTTTCAAACATGGATAGAAGTTTTAGATTCAATCAAAGACTTTCGTAAACCACTTTTTAAAGGTTTTAATGATTTTACAGAAGCTTTAGACTATGCTAGAGGAACATTAGGACCAAACTATTATATTTCTCCAGCTCTTAGACAAAACCCAGAAAAAATTCCACAAAGATAATATCCAAAAAGACACAAATAAAATTATATTTTGTGACCATTGCTCATCCATGACTGAAGCGTTCAAGAGGCTAAATTTGAGAAATGAAGCCTTAATGGAAGAAAATGCCAAGCTCAGGGAAAGACTCAGCAAATTGGAAAGCAAAGGTAAGAATATACAAACTCAGACGGATACACAGGGTTCTCCATCCCAAACAAAAATGGATGAGATGGCTTCTTTTTCTTTAAAGTCTCCTAATTTCCATTCTAATCCTGCATATTCTTCAGGGTATATTTTTATTGGTTTTATTAGTTTTATCCCTTTATTCCCCATTACTTCTACTACATCGTTTATTTGTAGTTTAAATCTAGTATTACTATTATCTGTCATTTTTCCTAGGAATCCTACACATATTAATAGATTTTTTCCACTACTCATTTCTTCATATCCTTTAGTTTGTATTCCTATTCTTATCTTAGTTCCAAATTCATTTAAATT
This sequence comes from Solanum arcanum, assembly GCA_027789145.1. Taxonomy (NCBI): domain Eukaryota; kingdom Viridiplantae; phylum Streptophyta; class Magnoliopsida; order Solanales; family Solanaceae; genus Solanum; species Solanum arcanum. The sequence goes on from JAPXVU010000097.1 coordinate 2,212, forward strand.
CATCATAAAGTCTGGACTTATGTAGAAAATTCCTCCATTATTAGTCATATCTACTTCTGTACTCCTCTTAGCCTTTGTTCTTAAAAATAATCTTCTTTAACCACACCCCGGATTTGGTTATTCACAGTTCTTTTCTTCAGAACAATTAACCTGACAATTTCCTAGGAATTTACAGGTTAATCCATCGATATTTTTAAGAAGCCAAGAGACTAACCATATACTAAGTAATATAGATTCATGATATTTATGAACTTACAAGAAAATAATTACACATGATTTACATTAAACACACATAATTTACATATATGGGAAGTTTACTAAAAACTTAAATATGAAAACTTACATAGCTAGAACGGAGTGAAGTTTCCCTTTCGGGAAACCCGGAGAACTTCCAAAATAACTTTGAAAAACGTGAAAATAAAGCCTAAGAACTTAAAATTCTTTATATATATTTTTTTTTTTTTTTTTTTTTTATAAAAAGGAGGGTTTTTGGGAGGATTTGAGAATTTGCGGATTGCAGATATTTTGTTCTTCTTTTCTTTTCGCTCTCACTTTCTCTTATCTTCTTCTTCTGATAGTGTCTGATATTTATAGGCGTCTTCGGACTTCAAATTCTGGATTTCAAATGGAGAAAGGAATCTTATCTCTTCAAATGGTGCACATTTGGGCCCCATCGTCACGTGAAGTTATTATCCCTTCTTTTTGCATTATTGTCCTTGGAATCTGATATCTATCTATCTTATCTCTTACCTATCTAAGACGTGTCCCAACAGTTTTTCCACATGTGTGGTAGTGAGTAAAGTGGGACTCACATATTTGACTAAAGAGGCATCCCTCTTTTGAATGTATAATAATAAGACAATATGTATATATATATATATATATATATATATATATATATATATATATATATATATTTTATGTGTCTAAATTATGCAATGCAATTGAATCAAAACTTGCTCCTGAATCATCATCATTAGGGTCTTGGGCAAATTGCATTGGGTCTTCAAAATTATCTGAATTATTTGAACTTGGGATAGAAATTCGTTTTGGGCTTTGTATTGGGCTTGGGTTTATGTGTTTATCTTTTTCATGTCTTTGTTTGAGTAGTTTTTCTACAGTCTGGGTTATTAGGGATTCTAACTCTTTATTTTTTGGGCTTTTTAACTTTTTGTCTGATTGTGCCGTTAAATGAAAGTGGTAATTTTCTTCTTGAAGATGAACCTTCGTCTCTTTCACTTTTTGGCAAAGTGACAGCCATTAACGGGTTTGAGGAGTCTTTACCGCCACCGCTTGAACCGGACTAGTATCATTATCCGATACAAATGGATTTCTTAGCATTCAGTGGGAATGCACACCCATCTCATCCATTTTTGTTTGGGATGGAGAACCACTGTATCCGTCTGAGTTTGTATATTCTTACCTTTGCTTTCCAATTTCTTTGAGTCTTTCCCTGAGCTTGGCATTTTCTTCCATTAAGGCTTCATTTCTCAAATTTAGCCTCTTGAACGCTTCAGTCATGGATGAGCAATGGTCACAAAATATAATTTTATTTGTGTCTTTTTGGATATTATACTGTGGAATTTTTTCTGGGTTTTGTCTAAGAGCTGGAGAAATATAATAGTTTGGTCCTAATGTTCCTCTAGCATAGTCTAAAGCTTCAGAAATCATTAAAACCTTTAAAAAGTGGTTTACGAAAGTCTTTGATTGAATCTAAAACTTCTATCCATGTTTGAAACACTCCATTTGTCTTACCATGAATTACTACATAATATTTAAATTTATTTTCTGTATTTCTATTAGTAAAATAGTATCCTAGAGCATTTAAAACAGAAATTATATATTTAGTGTCTTTTTTATTATGTGCTATCCATATGTTGTCTATAAGGCATGTCTGTTGTTTATCTAATTGGCAATTAGGTAAATGTCTAAATGTTAAATTTGACGGTTCGTATGCAATTAAGCTTTGTATTCCAAAATGTATTCTATCTATCCCGACATCGCCAATTTTATCTAATGACTTAAAATTTAGATTAGCTAATACACCGCTTGTAAGAGTCTCCACAAACCTCGAGGTTGAAGGTTGAACCCTTTTACCTTTGTCCTGTAGTAGAGGTCTCATTCTGTAAAAATTAAGTTTTAATTAGTAGTCTACTTAATTGATCTGCAATATTATTATCATTCCCTTTAATGTGCTCAAAAACTACGTAATTGTAAATAGATATGGTATCTAAAAAATTTAACCATCTTCTTCTACTTGCTAGTTTTATTATTAATTTTTGATAAAACTTTACTATTGCTTCACAATCTGTTCTTACTAATATTTCTCGGTTTATTTAAAATATAAATTCTAAAACTGTCTAAACCATATATTACAAACTAAAATTTCAACATCTATACTGCCTTATTGCCCTTTTCTTTAAATTTTCCACTTTGATAGGCACATATCTTTTCTTCTTGTTTAATACTATATTTATGCGGTTTCGATTTTAATCGCACCCCATCCCTCAAAAGTTCCATCTGCTTCTATTATTAAATAATCTGCTTCTAGTGGCATATTTAAATCAGGAATGTTTTTTATTCTTTCCTTTATTTCTTGTACTAATTTTATGTCTTCTATATTAAAATTTCTCTGTCCTTTATTTCCTGTCTTAGAATATAATGGTCCTGCTATTTTTCCTAAATCTTTTATAAAAGGTCTTGCATAATTAACTGTAACGACCTGTTTAGTCGTTTTAGAGCAGCAGAACAAATTCTGGAAAAACTGGCCAAAACCACGGACACTGCGACGGACCGTCACAGGCACGACGGCCCGTCGAGGAGGTTCCGTTCCACGACACTTAGAATTCTGAAATTGGGTACTGAAAATCGACTCTCTGAACTTCGTAACGAAATGGCAGAACGGACCGTCACATCCACGACGAACCGTCGTGAGTACCCGTTGCAAAACACTTCAACTTTTGAGAATTTGGTACAAGAAACGAGTCTCTGACCGTCATGACGGAGGGGCCAGGACGGACCGTCACAGGGGTGACGGGCCGTCGCAGACCACCTGAAATCTGGGAGGACACGACGGCCTGTGTGACGGACCGTCGCACTCACGACGGCCCGTCACAGGCTGCACAATCCCAGGCAGTTTAGGATTTCGTCCCACGTTTTAAGGGTCGTTTTGGACTATTCTTTCCTTAATTATAAAGTTTGAGGGTTATTATTAATAAATCTAATTACTTGGGGGTTAAATTAGGTAACCTTAAGTTAATTAGTGGGTCATTATTACCATCTTTTATTCTTAATTATATATGAATTAGGGTAAAAGAAAGAGGGTTTGAATAAAGAAAATAAGAAAGAACAAAGAGAGACAGAAAGAGAAAGAGAACGAGTAGAGAGAGAGGGAAACGAAGAGGATAGCAAGGATTTTGAGGAGATAGCTTGTTGATCCAATTCTTCGGTGGAGGTAGGTTATGGTTTTCATGCTATTCATAGTAAACTCTTAATAGCGAATGTTATATGTTAGTAGTATTGTAAAACCCTTCTATATGCTTAATTGTATGCTTGCATGAATGATGTTATTATGTAATTATGAATAAATAAGCATGACGAAGCTATTGAATCCCAAATCTTGAAAGAAACTTTAATCTACTTGTTAATGATAAGGCCTTGGTATAAAAGAAGGCTTGATGAATTAAAGTAATGGGATTGATGATGCCTTGGTATAGAGAAGGCTTGATGAACGGATATAATGAGAATTAGTGGATCGGAGTGTCACGTTCCGACACATAGTATTAGTGGGACGGGTGTCACTAACCGACACGTAGAATTAGGGATCGGAGTGTCACGCATCGACACATATAGGGGATCGGGTGTCACGAACCGACACGTAGATTTAGGGATCGGGTGTCACGAACCGACACGTAGATTTAGGGGATCGGGTGTCACGAACCGACACGTAGATTTAGGGATCGGGTGTCACGAACCGACACGTAGATTTAGGGGATCGGAGTGTCACGCATCGACACAAGAGGATTAATGAATATGAGGGAGCGGAGTGTCACGTACCGACACAAGAGGAATATGAATAATGAATCGTGAAAGATGAGAATATACTCAACGTAATGAACTTAATTCCCAAATGAGCATGGTATTGAGGCTTGAGCCCTCATGGATGAACTTAATGGTACTTTTTGATGATTATAGTACTTGTTGTTGCTACATGTTGAGTTTTATAGTTGATTTATGATATTAATCGATATATATCGCTTTCTATTTTGAGTTGGCCGATGATATCTACTCAAGACTTGTGGTTGTAATCGACCCTACTTTTATGTTTTCTTCTTTGCTAATTGTGGAATACAATGAACGCTCCGTCATCTTCAACTCAAGATGATTCAAGCCAGTCTCACTACACCCGAAATTCAGGGTGAGCTAATACGTCTAGCTTGGACTGGATCTTCTTCTTCAAGTCTTGATGCCTTGAACTCCGGCATGGACTAGCTTTTATGTATTTTTAGTTCTTAGACATTCTTAGTTTAGTCATTTGATTGTAGATGTTCTTGTGATGATGACTTCCAGATTTTGGGGATATTAATAATAGTTTTGAATTGTTTTATTAATGAGTTAAGTCTTCCGCATTACTTATGATGATATTACATTGAAATGTTAAGGTTTAGATTGGTTGGTTCGCTCACATAGGAGGGTAAATGTGGGTGCCAGTCGCGATCGGTTTTGGGTCGTGACAAACTTGGTATCAGAGCATTAGGTTCGTTGGTCTCATCACACAAGAACAGGTCTAGTAGAGTCTTAAGGAACGGTAGGGGGACGCCTTTACTTGTCCTTGAGAGGCTATAAGACTTTAGGAAAATTCCACTCTTTCATTCTTTCTTTCGTGCTACTACTTGAGTCCAATTGGTATCTAGACGATACGAATTGGTATCTGACCATCTTCACTCTATTTCGCAGATGGTTAGAACTAGAGCAACGACCGCACCAAAGAAGAACAACGGCACAAAGAAGAAACATCCGAGCCAGCCACCGGGCCGTGGCTCGAGGGAGAACAACGGCAAGAGGCCGTGGTAGAGGTCGTGGGAGGACGCCCTCTAGAGGAAGAGGACGAGCACCTAGCCCATCTCGATACTAGGCGGTGACTCCTCCACCGATCAAGAGGTGATAAGAGAAGGGGAGGATGGGGTGAATGAGCAAGTGAGAATGAGGAAATGCCACCTCAACCTACCCCGCAGATGATCAATCGTGTTCTCGCCACCTTAGCGGGTTATCCGATCACGGTCGAGCACCTCCAGGGGTTTCGCACCAACACCTCCGGTCTCGGAGGTACGACATGCGGCTACTATGGCTCTCGCATGGATGCACCATTGGGAATGGGCACATTTCCACGCCTGACCATCGGGCCTATTATGACAAACGATCAACATGAACTTTTCAAGAAGTTCTTGAAATTGAAACCTCCAGTCTTTAAGTGGTGCGTAATCGAGAGGATGCCTACGATTTTCTGGTTGATTGTCATGAGCTACTACACAAGATGGGTATAGTAGAGAGGTTTGGTGTCGAGTTCGTGAGCTATAAGTTTCAAGGGAACGCCAAAATGTGGTGGCGTTCACATGTTGAGTGTCAACCAACAGAGGCACCACCTATGACTTGGGAATCATTCTCGAGTTTGTTCATGGAAAAGTATATCCCGGACCTTGAGGGATAGGAAGAGGGATGAGTTCTTGAGTCCGAGCAAGGTAGAATGACGGTTAATGCATACGAGGCTAAATTTCGCGACTATCCGTGATCGCCACCCAACTCGCTTTCATCCACAAGAACGGATCCGCCGTTTTGTGAAGGGATTGAGGGCAGAATTGCGGATTTCGGCCTTACAGGGAGCGGCAGCGGGTCAATCCTTCCAAGAGGGGGTCGGCTTTGTGATAGAAGAGGAAGGAGAGAAGCCAGCCGACTTCACCACAACTTCGACATCAAAAAGGTTTCGAAAGGGAGGTGAGTTTAATAGTTCGTATACTAGAGGACAGAGCTCCGGAGGTTACTCAAGTCGACCAATCCAGTCTTCACTACAGACTGTAGTTGGGGGACCACCTCAGACCGGTCAACACTTCTCTGAGAGACCTATGCTTGACTCTAGAGAGTGTTATGGATGTGGGGAGACTGGACATATTAGGAGGAATTGTCCCAAACAAAGTTATAGACCCCCAATAGCTAGAGGTAGAGGTGGTCATGGTAGAGGCCGTTATTCTGGAGGACGTGGTGGTCGAGGTAATGGTGGTCACCAAAACGGCAGAGGTGATGGGCAAACTGGAGCCACTACTACGCAACATGGTAGGGGCAACGGACAAACTAGTAATGGGGCCCATTGTTACGCTTTCCCTGGGAGATCTCAAGCGAGGCGTCGATCTTTGTCATCACAGGTAACCTTTCGATTTGTGATTGCATGGCTTCCGTATTGTTTGATCCTGGATCCACATTTTCTTATGTATCTTCCTCATTTGCTAACGGTCTAAATTTACATTGTGAATTACTTGACACGCCTATTCGTGTTTCTACTCCGGTGGGTGAGTCTGTGATAGTTAAAAAGGTGTATAGGTCTTGTTTGGTGAATTTTGTGGGAGCAACACTTATGTAGATTTGGTTATCTTAGAAATGGCTGACTTTGATGTAATTCTGGGTATGACTTGGCTTTCTCCGAATTTTGCGATCTTGGATTGTAATGCTAAAACGGTGACGTTAGCCAAGCCTGGGACAGATCCGTTAGTGTGGGAGGGTGACTACACTTCCAATCCGGTGCGTATCATCTCCTTTCTTTGTGCTCGGAAGATGGTTAGTAAGGGTTGTTTGGCTTTCTTAGCACATCTTAGGGATGACACTACTCAAGTACCCTCAATTGAATCGGTTTCGGTAGTTCGAGAATTTTTGGATGTGTTCCCTACAGATCTTCCTGGTATGCCACCAGATAGGGATATTGACTTCTGCATTGATCTTGAACCGGGTACTCGCCCCATTTCTATACCCCCTTATAGAATGGCTCCCACGGAGTTAAGAGAGTTAAAGGCACAACTTCAAGAGTTATTGAACAAAGGCTTCATTAGACCAAGTGCATCCCCTTGGGGTGCTCCGGTTTTGTTTGTGAAGAAGAAGGATGGGAGTTTTCGGATGTGCATAGACTACAGACAACTAAACAAGGTAACCATAAAGAACAAGTATCCTCTTCCTCGCATTGATGACTTGTTTGATCAACTACAAGGTGCTTGTGTCTTCTCTAAGATTGACTTAAGATCCGGTTATCATCAATTGAAAATACGGGCAACGGATGTACCAAAGACTGCTTTTCGAACTAGATATGGACATTACGAATTTGTGGTGATGTCTTTTGGTCTTACGAATGCCCCTGCTGCGTTCATGAGCTTGATGAACGGGATTTTTAAGCCATATTTGGACCTCTTCGTAATCGTATTTATTGATGATATATTGGTATACTCGAAGAGCAAGAAGGAACATGAGGAACATTTGAGAATAGTATTGGAAATGTTGAGGGAGAAACAGCTTTATGCCAAGTTCTCTAAGTGTGAGTTTTGGCTAGATGCAGTGTCCTTCTTGGGGCACGTAGTTTCTAAGGATGGAGTGATGGTAGATCCATCTAAGATTGAGACAGTGAAGAATTGGGTGAGACCCACTAATGTGTCAGAAATAAGAAGTTTTGTGGGGTTAGCTAGTTACTACCGCCGATTTGTCAAGGGATTCTCTTCTATTGCTTCCCAATTGACGAACTTGACTAAGCAGAATGTTCCATTTGTATGGTCAGATGAATGTGAGGAAAGCTTTCAGAAGCTTAAGACTTTGTTGACTACCGCACCAATTCTTACCTTGCCAATAGAGGGTAAACACTTCATTGTTTACTGTGATGCATCCTATTCGGGTTGGAGTGCAGTGTTAATGCAAGAGAAAAATGTGATTGCTTATGCTTGAGGCAATTAAAGGTGCATGAACGTAACTATCCGACCCATGATTTGGAGTTGGCCGCGGTAGTATTTGCACTAAAACAATGGAGACACTATTTGTATGGGGTTAAGTGTGAAGTCTACACGGATCATCGTAGCCTTCAGTATGTCTTCACTCAGAAAGATTTGAACTTAAGACAGAGGAGATGGATGGAACTACTAAAGGACTACGATATCACTATCTTGTATCATCCGGGGAAGGCGAATGTTGTAGCGGATGCTTTGAGTAGAAAGGCGGGAAGCATGGGAAGTCTAGCTCATTTGCAAGCTTCTAGACGCCCATTGGCTAGAAGTGCAGATTTTGGCTAATGACCTTATGAGGTTGGAAGTAAATGAGAAGGGAGGATTGTTAGCTAGTGTGGAGTCGAGATCTTCTTTTCTTGACAAGATTAAGGGAAAACAGTTTGATGATGAGAAACTAAGGCGAATCCGAGACAAAGTGTTGCAAGGAGAGGCTAAAGAAGCAACAATTGATGAGGAAGGTGTTTTGAGGATTAAGGGAAGGGTATGTGTACCCCGAGTTGATGATTTGATCAACACTATTCTCGTAAGCTCATAGCTCAAGGTATTCTATACATCCGGGTGCAACCAAGATGTATCGTGACCTAAAGCAACACTTTTGGTGGAGTAGAATGAAGCGTGATATTGTTGACTTTATTGTCAAGTGTCCAAACTGTCAACAAGTGAAATATGAACACCAAAGGCCCGGAGGAACACTTCAGAGAATGCCCATTCCTGAATGGAAGTGGGAGAGAATTGCAATGGACTTTGTGGTTGGTCTTCCAAAGACATTGGGTAAGTATGACTCCATTTGGGTAGTTGTCGATAGGTTAACTAAGTCTGCTCATTTTATTCGGTCAAGGTAACTTACAACGCAGAAGTTAGCCAAGATCTATATCTCGTAGATTGTTCGATTGCATGGAGTTCCACTCTCCATCATATCGGATAGAGGTACACGCTTACTTCTAAGTTTTGGAAAACATTACATGCGGAATTGGGTACTAGGTTGGACCTTAGTCTTTGCGTTCCATCCTCGCACCGATGGTCACCCTGAGCGAACGATTCAAGTCTTGGAGGATATGCTTCGTGCATGTGTGATAGAGTTTGGTGGCCATTGGGATAGCTTCCTACCCTTAGCGGAGTTTTCAGACAATAATAGCTATCACTCAAGCATTGATATGGCCCCATTTGAAGCATTGTATGGGAGGAGATGTAGATCTCCCATTGGTTGGTTTGATGCATTCGAGGTTAGACCTTGGGGTACTGATCTTTTGAGGGATTCGATAGAGAAAGTGAAGTCTATTCAAGAAAAGCTTCTAGCGGCGCAAAGTAGACAAAAAGAATATGCAGATTGAAAGGTTAGAGACTTAGAGTTCATGGAGGGTGAACAAGTCTTGTTGAAAGTTTCACCAATGAAAGGGGTGATGCGGTTTGGCAAAAGAGGTAAGTTAAGTCCAAGGTATATTGGACCATTTGAAGTGCTTAAGCGAATAGGGGAGGTGGCTTATGAGTTAGCCTTGCCCCCTGGCTGTCCGAGTACATCCGGTATTCCATGTGTCCATGTTGAAGAGATACCATGGAGATGGAAACTACATCATCCGTTGGGATTCAGTTTTGTTGGATGAGAACTTGACTTATGAAGAGGAACCGGTTGCTATATTAGATAGAGAGGTTCGCAAGTTGAGGTCGAGAGAAATTGCATCCATCAAAGTTCAATGGAAGAATCGACCAGGTTGAAGAGGCTACTTGGGAGAAGGAGGCGGATATGCAAGAAAAATACCCACATCCGCTTACTGATTCAGGTACTCCTTTTCGCCATCGCCCTTCTTCTCTTGATCGCTCGGGACGAACGATGGGTAAATTGGTATCTATTGTAACGACCGCTTAGTCGTCTTAGAGCAGCAGAACAAATTCTCGAAAATCTGCCCAAACCCACGGACACTGCGACGGACCGTCACAGGCACGACGGCCCGTCGAGGAGGTTCCGTTCCACGACACTTAGAATTCTGAAATTGGGTACTGAAAATCGACTCTCTGAACTTCATAACGAAATGGCAGAACGGACCGTCACATCCACGACGAACCGGCGTGAGTACCCGGTGCCAAACACTTCAACTTTTGAGAATTTGGTACAAGAAGCGAGGCTCCGACCGTCATGACGCAGGGGCCAGGGCGGACCGTCCGCGAGGGTGACGGGCCGTCGCAGACCACTGAAATCTGGGCGGACACGACGGCCTGTGTGACGGACCGTCGCCCGCACGACGGCCCGTCACAGGCTGCACAATCCCAGGCAGTTTAGGATTTCGTCCCACGTTTTAAGGGTCGTTTTGGACTATTCTTTCCTTAATTATAAAGTTTGAGGGTTATTATTAATAAATCTAATTACTTGGGGTTAAATTAGGTAACCTTAAGTTAATTAGTGGGTCATTATTACCATCTTTTATTCTTAATTATATATGAATTAGGGTAAAAGAAAGAGGGTTTGAATAAAGAAAATAAGAAAGAACAAAGAGAGACAGAAAGAGAAAGAGAACGAGTAGAGAGAGAGGGAAACGAAGAGGATAGCAAGGATTTTGAGGAGAGAGCTTGTTGATCCAATTCTTCATGGAGGTAGGTTATGGTTTTCATGCTATTCATAGTAAACTCTTAATAGCGAATGATATATGTTAGTAGTATTGTAAAACCCTTCTATATGCTTAATTGTATGCTTGCATGAATGATGTTATTATGTAATTATGAATAAATAAGCATGACGAAGCTATTGAATCCCAAATCTTGAAAGAAACTTTAATCTACTTGTTAATGATAAGGCCTTGGTATAAAAGAAGGCTTGATGAATTAAAGTAATGGGATTGATGATGCCTTGGTATAGAGAAGGCTTGATGAACGGATATAATGAGAATTAGTGGATCGGAGTGTCACGTTCCGACACATAGTATTAGTGGGACGGGTGTCACGAACCGACACGTAGAATTAGGGATCGGAGTGTCACGCATCGACACATATAGGGGATCGGGTGTCACGAACCGACACGTAGATTTAGGGGATCGGGTGTCACGAACCGACACGTAGATTTAGGGATCGGGTGTCACGAACCGACACGTAGATTTAGGGATCGGGTGTCACGAACCGACACGTAGATTTAGGGGATCGGAGTGTCACGCATCGACACAAGAGGATTAATGAATATGAGGGAGCGGAGTGTCACGTACCGACACAAGAGGAATATGAATAATGAATCGTGAAAGATGAGAATATACTCAACATAATGAACTTAATTCCCAAATGAGCATGGTATTGAGGCTTGAGCCCTCATGGATGAACTTAATGGTACTTTTTGATGATTATAGTACTTGTTGTTGCTACATGTTGAGTTTTATAGTTGATTTATGATATTAACTGATATATACTGTTTTCTATTTTGAGTTGGCCGATGATATCTACTCAGTACTTGTGGTTGTACTGACCCCCCCTACTTTTATGTTTTCTTCTTTGCTAATTGTGGAATACAGCGAACGTTCCGTCATCTTCAACTCAGCAGTGATTCAAGCCAGTCTTACTACACCGGAAATTCAGGGTGAGCTAATACGTCTAGCTTGGACTGGATCTTCTTCTTCAAGTCTTGATGCCTTGAACTCCGGCATGGACTAGCTTTTATGTATTTTTAGTTCTTAGACATTCTTAGTTTAGTCATTTGATTGTAGATGTTCTTGTGATGATGACTTCCAGATTTTGGGGATATTAATAATAGTTTTGAATTGTTTTATTAATGAGTTAAGTCTTCCGCATTACTTATGATGATATTACATTGAAATGTTAAGGTTTAGATTGGTTGGTTCGCTCACATAGGAGGGTAAATGTGGGTGCCAGTCGCGATCGGTTTTGGGTCGTGACATTAACTATACCTAGAAATTTTTGTAGATTTTTTAAATTATCTAATTTATCTGGCATATCTAGTGCCTTTTTAGCTATATGAGGTTGTAATTTAACTTTTCCTTCTCCTAAAATAATTCCTAAAAAATTTATATAATTTTTACATAATTCCATTTTCTTTTTACTAATTATTATTCCATTATTAACAAATAGTCTAAAAACTGTTTGTAAATGTCCTAAGTGTTCTTTTATATCTTTGCTAAATACTAGAATATCATCTACATATACTAAAACAAATCTTTTGTATTCTCCAAATATTTTATCCATTTTTCTTTGAAATATTGGAGGTGCTGTTTTTAATCCAAATGGCATAACTAGCCATTCAAAGTGTCCTTCAGGGCAAGTAAATGCTGTCCATTCTATGCTATCTGGATGCATTTTTATTTGCCAGTATCCTGACTTACAATCAAATTTACTAAAAATTATTTTTCCTTGAATTCTATTTATTAACTCTGTTTTATCTGGTAATTTATATCCATCTGTTCTAGTATTATCATTTAATCTCTTATAATTTATGACCATTCTGGCCTTTCCTCTAATTATTTCATTATGATTTCGTACCATAAATCTTTCTTTGATCTATGCTTTGAAGTTGATCTTCTTATTACTCCTAATTCTAATAGTTCTTTAATTTGTATTTTGAAGTCTTCTTGATCTTGATTTGTGGCTTCTATAGAGGCTGTTTTTATTATGTATTCTGGGTTTATGATATCTAATTTACATACTATATGATTATTTTCCCAATGTTTTAAGGGTTTTTCTCCTATTATTTCTATTTGGTCTAATATTTTTACTATATTATCAAGGTCTTTTGATTTTTATTTGTCCTATTTCTTTGAATTCCTGTTTTAAAATTGTATAATTCTGTCTCCATTTCTATTAAAACATAGTTTTTATTAACTATTTCATCTTCTTCATCTATTTCTAATGTATTTTCATATAATGTATTGCCTTCTTTTTAATACATTGTATATTATTTTCACATTGTTTAACATTTTTCTTTGTATCTTAGTTTAGTTTCAATTTTATTGGTTAAAAGCGAAGTATGAGTAATATTTTTCATAAAAAGTATTCCGTCTCTAGTTATTAAAGTTCCTCCTTTGTTATGTAATATGAAATCTAGTCCTAACACAAAATCTACCCTTATGTCTAGATCTCTTACCCATATTTTATCCATTTTATAAGTGGGTTTATAAAATTCTGAACAAGTATTTAAGAAACTTATTTGAGCTTTATCTATATAATGTCTATATATATTATGTGTTCCATCCATTTGCATAGTCATAAGTGGTTTTTCTAAAGTTTTTATTAATTCTATGGGTACAATCTTTTTATTTAGAATACTTTTAGTGCATCCTGAATCTATTAATGCTAAAGTCTCTATTTCATATTTTCCAATATTAAGTTTTGCTAATATTTTAATAGTATTTATATTTTTATCTTCATTACATATTAAAGTGTTAGATTCTTCATTCATTAATTCTTGATTATCTTACTGTTGTTCTTGTTGTATATTTTTCCCTTTTTCTAGCCTTACTATTCTTTCTTCTAATTCTTTCATTTTTGCTTCTAATACTAGCACTTTTAAATTTACTAGAGGTTCTTCTGTGTATCTTTCTTTTCCTTTCTCGAGTTATTATTCCTAATTGGGTTTCTATGCAATTTATACATCCTTCTATGAAACATTTATTGCATTTAGCTCTTTTATGTTTGCTTGGGTACCATTTACACGATTACATGGATTACTATCTAATCCAGTATCTTTTTCAAATTATGTTCACATTCTACTATATTCATAAAATTTATCTTTAGATTATCTATATTCAAGTCTTCCATTCCTATTTAGTTAATTAATTCTTCTCCTACGAATTAGAAGAATCTTCTTCTTTGTTATTTTCATCTATATCAATACTTACTATAGAGTAAATACTTTCATTGTCTCGACATATATTCATCTACATTTAATAATGCTTCATTAAATTCTTCTACTAGTTGTGCATTTCTGGTTTTAGCATTATATCTTTTAGGACAAGTATTTGCTAAATGTTCTATACTTCCGCATGTAAAACATTCTAGCTTATTTTTATAATTTCTATCCTGTTCTATATTTTCTAACATGTCTATCTCTATTTAGATATGGTTTTCTTCTTTGAGGATTTTCTAAGAAAATATCCTTTCCTATTATATCTCTTATTATTTTGTGGATGGTATTTTTATATCTTTTCTTTTTGTATTGGTCTTTATCATAACTTTGAGTTGTATATATTATATCTTTCTGAGAAATTCATTTCATTCTGTTTTAGTTGCTTTTGTATTTGTAGATTAGTACATTTTCTTGTAGTATTTCCATTATATGTTGTATTCTATGTCCTATTGACCATTTTGCTTGAGGATTTTGAGCTACTCCATCTCTTTTAGTCCATCTTTCTTCTATTTCTCTTCCTAAAGCTCCTGGTAATTTATTAAATAATTTTTTGCCTAAGTCTTGGTCAAAAGCATTTCCACTAATTGTACAATAATAGAAGTAATCGTTTAAAAATTTCTTTATATAATACCAATTACTTATACTTAATTGTTCTAATTTTATTCTGACATTTCGTTGTAAGGCTAATAATCCACTATTTGGATCTTCTCCTGTTATTAATGTATGTATTTTATTTGTAAAGTTATAAGGATTTGGTCCTAATGATACTAAATCTTGAAATTCGATGGGAATTCTACTTTATAAGCTTCCCATAAAGCTTTAGTTGATTCTCCTAAGAACGTTTCTAAGTATTTGTACATTGTCTCTGCATCGATTTCAGATAATTTTTATAAAATCTGCTACTACTATTCCTTTCCATAAGTCTATTACTGAATTCCATCTTTGTGGATCATGTCTTTGCTATATTTAGGATTTTTCCTTTACTACCTCCTTCTTGGAGTATTATTGGTTCTTCTATAGGCATTCTTTTTCCCATAGGTTTTACTTCTATTGTTGGAGTATCTCCTTGTCTATATACTCTTCTTCGTGGTATATTTCTGTGCTATTATCCTGTAGTATGTCCTTGTTCATTTGTTCTTTGAAATGGACTCTTTGGAACTAGTTGTTTCCATTAATTCTTTACGACTAAGTATAGATTCTAATTCGGATATTTCACTATCATCATCTTGTATTTGCGTCATTATATTATTGCTTTTTCTAATTTATCTTGTAAATCTTTTTCTAATCTATATCCTTTATTATCGTTTCTTTGTTCACATACTTTAAAATGAGATATAGTCTGTTCTAAATTTAGGTTTTTAGTTTACATCCTTTACATGTAAAAAGTCTATTATTATTTTCTTTGCATATTTCTTTCGCTTTTCTATAGCTATATCTCTTTGCATAATCTTCTTCTAATGTTATTTCCATATTCATTCCTTCTAAAGGCATTTCTTCTATAGTACTTTCTTCTTCAAAGTCTTTTTGAGCTTCATAATTGTAGTCTGTGAATCTAATTGAAGGTTCTCCTTTAGAATTTGTATATATTAGGTGAGCATCTGGTGTTAATGCTTCTTTTCCTTTAAAGTCTCCTAATTTCCATTCTAATCCTGCATATTCTTCAGGGTCTATTTTTATTGGTTTTATTAGTTTTATCCCTTTATTCCCCATTACTTCTACTACATCGTTTATTTGTAGTTTAAATCTAGTATTACTATTATCTGTCATTTTTCCTAGGAATCCTACACATATTAATAGATTTTTTCCACTACTCATTTCTTCATATCCTTTAGTTTGTATTCCTATTCTTATCTTAGTTCCAAATTCATTTAAATTCATCATAAAGTCTGGACTTATGTAGAAAATTCCTCCATTATTAGTCATATCTACTTACATTAATCCTATAATTGCCTTTTTATATCGACCATCTATTATCGTATATAGTAATTAATACTTTTGTTCCCAAATTTTTCTAGTTAATCCTTTAATTCCTATAACTACTAGTCCTATATGCATTAAATCTTTTTAGCGTCTTGTCTTTCTTTTATAGATTCGATGTTCACTAATGGTAATGATACTGAATTTTTTCCTAATACTGATAGTTGTTCTTCTCTGTAGTGTCTATATAATTGAGATTTTGAATTTGTATTATATAGTACTTTTGGATTCAATAACTTTAATTGGTTTTGTTGAAAGATTTGTATATCTTTATCTGTGTCTATTATTTCTCCTAATTGTTGATTATTTTCTTCTCTTGTTTTTTTATTTAATATTTTTGATATAAAATTATTACTTATTTTGTTCTGGGTGTAACTAGGTTTTGGTCTTTTATCTCTTGATCTAGTTGGAAAAATGTCCATTTTTTCTGTTCTTTTTTAATTATTTTTTCTTTTTGAGGAGTAATTTCTATTTTATTTAGTTTTTCTATTAGTTCTCCTATTCCAGTTGTATCTATATTCTTACTTTCAAATTTTTTCTTTGTAGTTTCTATCTATCTTATTATTTAATGATAATAAAAGTGATATTATTATATTATTTTGTTGTATAATAACTTGATCGATTTTGAAGATGGGATAAAATCTTTATAGTCGATGGAAGGGTTATTCTTTTTCTATTAATTTTTGTGCTTCTTTATTTGTTTCTCGCTTCTATTAAATTTATCATGAAAGAACTATTTCTTTTATTGATTCTAATTACATTTTTATTTCTTGTATTTTTATTATTAGTGTATTACTAATTTCTTCTTTAGGTTTATTTTTTAATTCATTTACTTTTTATTTAAGTCTACTCCTTGTTCTTTTAAGTAGTCTAGATTATTTTCTATTTTGCTAAAAGCAGTTTTTGTTTATTTTGTATTTCCTCTTGTTCACTTAATATCTTTATAATTTTATTATTTGATTCTTTTAATTTTTCACTAAGATTAATTATAAGATCTATTAAAGTATTATATTGAGTATCTTCTGTATGTAAAATATGATTTCCGTTTCCGAAGTTACACTTAATTGTACTATCTGGTTTTACTCTTTGGAATCTTTTTTCTATTTGGATCTGTAAGTCTAGATAATCTATATTATTTGATGAAGCTATTTTTACTAAGTACTGTTTTTATCCTAAGGTAGTTGCTTTATAACATTCATAAAAATATTTTATTCTTTGATTCACATATATTATATCTCTTTCAAGTCCGTGTAAACAAGCCCTTAAACAGACTAGTGAAGAATTAGTACAAATAAATTTAGAAATAAAAGAAGTAACAGAAAGAATAAAGGTACGAAAAAATAGTCCATATTACTATAATCCAGTAGGATAATATATGAGAAGACCACTTAAAAATACTAGAGAATATAAAAGAGTTAAAAGAAATTTGTTAAGTTTATATTTAGAATCAGATAGACTATTAAGAAATTAAAAACAACTATTTCTATAAAGCTCTAAAAAGAATTAACTAATAGATTAGACAATATATTTTTCTTAGCTATAATATTAGAAAAGAAATTAATAATACACCTTAAAACTAGAAATATCCCACTAAAACATACTTTATGAAGTGTATGCCCTGTTTTTGGAGTGTAAGATTTCATAATCATATAAGATATCAACATATAGAAGATAAGAAAAGACTAATAAGAATAAAGAAATCTATAGAAGCTTATATATATATTTACGAAAACGAATTTTTTGTACCACAAAATAAGTATGTTCAAAAGGCTATAGACAACAATGAATATATAAATGGTTTAAAATGGGAAGTACACGGACTTGAAAGAGATATAATATATGTGAATCAAAGAATAAAATATTTTTATGAATGTTATAAAGCAACTACCTTAGGATAAAAACAGTACTTAGTAAAAATAGCTTCATCAAAGAATATAGATTATCTAGACTTACAGATCCAAATAGAAAAAAGATTCCAAAGAGTAAAACCAGATAGTACAATTAAGTGTAACTTCGGAAACGGAAATCATATTTTACATACAGAAGATACTCAATATAATACTTTAATAGATCTTATAATTAATCTTAGTGAAAAATTAAAAGAATCAAATAATAAAATTATAAAGATATTAAGTGAACAAGAGGAAATACAAAATAAACAAAAACTGCTTTTTAGCAAAATAGAAAATAATCTAGACTACTTAAAAGAACAAGGAGTAGACTTAAATAAAAAAGTAAATGAATTAAAAATAAACCTAAAGAAGAAATTAGTAATACACTAATAATAAAAATACAAGAAATAAAAAGCAATTAGAATCAATAAAAGAAATAGTTCTTTCATGATAAATTTAATAGAAGCGAGAAACAAATAAAGAAGCACAAAAATTAATAGAAAAAGAATAACCCTTCCATCGGACTATAAAGATTTTATCCCATCTTCAAAATCAGATCAAGTTATTATACAACAAAATAATATAATAATATCACTTTTATTATCATTAAATAATAAGATAGATAGAAACTACAAAGAAAAATTTGAAAGTAAGAATATAGATACAACTGGAATAGGAGAACTAATAGAAAAACTAAATAAAATAGAAATTACTCCTCAAAAGAAAAAATAATTAAAAAAGAACAGAAAAAATGGACATTTTTCCAACTAGATCAAGAGATAAAAGACCAAAACCTAGTTACACCCAGAACAAAATAAGTAATAATTTTATATCAAAAATATTAAATAAAAAAACAAGAGAAGAAAATAATCAACAATTAGGAGAAATAATAAACACAGAGATAAAGATATACAAATCTTTCAACAAAACCAATTAAAGTTATTGAATCCAAAAGTACTATATAATACAAATTCAAAATCTCAATTATATAGACACTACAGAGAAGAACAACTATCGATTATTAGGAAAAATTCAAGATCATTACCATTAGTGAACACTTGAATCTATAAAAGAAATACAATACGCTAAAAAAGATTTAATGCATATAGGACTAGTAGTTATAGGAATTAAAGGATTAACTAGAAAAAATTTGGGAACAAAAGTATTAATTACTATATACGATAATAGATGGTCAGATATAAAAAAGGCAATTATAGGATTAACAGGAGTAGATATGACTAATAATGGAGGAATTTTCTACATAAGTCCAGACTTTATGATGAATTTAAATGAATTTGGAACTAAGATAAGAATAGGAATACAAACTAAAGGATATGAAGAAATGAGTAGTGGAAAAAATCTATTAATATGTGTAGGATTCCTAGGAAAAATGACAGATAATAGTAATACTAGATTTAAACTACAAATAAACGATGTAGTAGAAGTAATGGGGAATAAAGGGATAAAACTAATAAAACCAATAAAAATAGACCCTGAAGAATATGCAGGATTAGAATGGAAATTAGGAGACTTTAAAGAAAAAGAAGCATTAACACCAGATGCTCACCTAATATATACAAATTCTAAAGGAGAACCTTCAATTAGATTCACAGACTACAATTATGAAGCTCAAAAAGACTTTGAAGAAGAAAGTACTATAGAAGAAATGCCTTTAGAAGGAATGAATATGGAAATAACATTAGAAGAAGATTATGCAGTAGATATAGCTATAGAAAAAGCGAAAGAAATATGCAAAGAAAATAATAATAGACTTTTTACATGTAAAGGATGTAAACTAAAAAACCTAAATTTAGAACAGACTATATCTCATTTTAAAGTATGTGAACAAAGAAACGATAATAAAGGATATAGATTAGAAAAAGATTTACAAGATAAATTAGAAAGAGCAATAATATAATGACGCAAATACAAGATGATGATAGTGAAATATCCGAATTAGAATCTATACTTAGTCAGAAAGAATTAATGGAAACAGCTAGTTCCAGTAGTCCATTTCAAAGAACAAATGAACAAGGACATACTACAGATAATAGCACAGGAAATATACCACGAAGAAGAGTATATAGACAAGGAGATACTCCAACAATAGAAGTAAAACCTATGGGAAAAAGAATGCCTATAGAAGAACCAATAATACTCCAAGAAGGAGGTAGTAAAGGAAAAATCCTAAATATAGCAGCACATGATCCACAAAGATGGAATTCAGTAATAGACTTATGGAAAGGAATAGTAGTAGCAGATTTTATAAAAAATTATACAGAAACTGATGCAGAGACAATGTACAAATACTTAGAAACGTTCTTAGGAGAATCAACTAAAGCTTTATGGGAAGCTTATAAAGTAGAATTCCCATCAGAATTTCAGTATTTAGTATCATTAGGACCAAATCCTTATAACTTTACAAATAAAATACATACATTAATAACAGGAGAAGATCCAAATAGTGGATTATTAGCCTTACAACGAAATGCTGTAATAAAATTAGAACAATTAAGTATAAGTAATTGGTATTATATAAAGAAATTTTTAAACGATTACTTCTATTATTGTACAATTAGTGGAAATGCTTTTGACCAAGACTTAGGCAAAAAATTATTTAATAAATTACCAGGAGCTTTAGGAAGAGAAATAGAAGAAAGATGGACTAAAAGAGATGGAGTAGCTCAAAATCCTCAAGCAAAATGGTCAATAGGACATAGAATACAACATATAATGGAAATAGTACAAGAAAAATGTACTAATCTACAAATACAAAAGCAACTAAAACAGAATGAAATGAATTTCTGTAAAGATATAATATATACAACTCAAAGTTATGATAAAGACCAATACAAAAAGAAAAGATATAAAAAATACCATCCACAAAATAATAAGAGATATAATAGGAAAGGATATTTTCTTAGAAAATCCTCAAAGAAGAAAACGATATCTAAATAGAGATAGACATGTTAGAAAATATAGAACAGATAGAAATTATAAAAATAAGCTAGAATGTTTTACATGCGGAAGTATAGAACATTTAGCAAATACTTGTCCTAAAAGATATAATGCTAAAACCAGAAATGCACAACTAGTAGAAGAATTTAATGAAGCATTATTAAATGTAGATGAATATATGTCGACAATGAAAGTATTTACTCTATAGTAAGTATTGATATAGATGAAAATAACAAAGAAGAAGATTCTTCTAATTCGGAAGGAGAAGAATTAATTAACTAAATAGGAATGGAAGACTTGAATATAGATAATCTAAAGATAAATTTTATGAATATAGTAGAATGTGAACATAATTTGAAAAGATACTTGGATTAGATAGTAATCCATGTAATCGTGTAAATGGTACCCAAGCAAACATAAAAGAGCTAAATGCAATAAATGTTTCATAGAAGGATGTATAAATTGCATAGAAACCCAATTAGGAATAATAACTCAGAAAGGAAAAGAAAGATACACAGAAGAACCTCTAGTAAATTTAAAAGTGCTAGTATTAGAAGCAAAAATGAAAGAATTAGAAGAAAGAATAGTAAGGCTAGAAAAAGGAAAAATATACAACAAGAACAACCAGAAGATAATCAAGAATTAATGAATGAAGAATCTAACACTTTAATATGTAATGAAGATAAAAATATAAATACTATTAAAATATTAGCAAAACTTAATATTGGAAAATATGAAATAGAGACTTTAGCATTAATAGATTCAGGATGCACTAAAAGTATTCTAAATAAAAAGATTGTACCCATAGAATTAATAAAAACTTTAGAAAAACCACTTGCACTATGCAAATGGATGGAACACATAATATATATAGACATTATATAGATAAAGCTCAAATAAGTTTCTTAAATACTTGTTCTAATTTTATAAACCCACTTATAAAATGGATAAAATATGGGTAAGAGATCTAGACATAAGGGTAGATTTTGTGTTAGGACTAGATTTCATATTACATAACAAAGGAGGAACTTTAATAACTAGAGACGGAATACTTTTTATGAAAAATAGTACTC
>JAPXVU010000098.1:0-23961 GCA_027789145.1 Solanum arcanum
TTCGTGGACGTCCGCCAAGACGTTGTCTATGCATACGGTTGGCCATCACGGCTTTTCCGACCCATTTGGAAGGTCAAACGAGCCCCGAATCGAGCATACGCCTCATTTCGACGATTTTCGTGTGCTATTACACATCATTTTTTGGGTGATCGAGATTCCGACGTCAAAAATGCCAAATTTGTTCGTGGACGAAGTTGTCTATGCATACGGTTGGCCATCACGGCTTTTCCGACCCATTTGGAAGGTCAAACGAGTCCTGAATCGAGCATACGCCTCATTTCGACGATTTTCGTGTGCTATTACACACCATTTTTTGGGTGATCGGGATTCCGACGCCAAAATGCCAAATTTGTTCGTGGACGTCCGCCAAGAAGTTGTCTATGCATACGGTTGGCCATCACGGCTTTTCCGACCCATTTGAAGGTCAAACGAGCTCAATCGAGCATACGCCTATTTCGACGATTTTCGTGGTGCTATTACACACCATTTTTTGGGTGATCGATTCCGACGCCAAAATGCCAAATTTGTTCGTGGACGCCCGCCAAGAAGTTGTCTATGCATACGGTTGGCCATCACGGCTTTTCCGACCCATTTGGAAGGTCAAACGAGCCTCAATCGAGCATACGCCATTTCGACGATTTTCGTGGTGCTATTACACACCATTTTTTGGGTGATCGATTCCGACGCCAAAATGCCAAATTTGTTCGTGGACGCCCGCCAAGAAGTTGTCTATGCATACGGTTGGCCATCACGGCTTTTCCGACCCATTTGAAGGTCAAACGAGCTCAATCGAGCATACGCCATTTCGACGATTTTCGTGGTGCTATTACACACCATTTTTTGGGTGATCGATTCCGACGCCAAAATGCCAAATTTGTTCGTGGACGTCCGCCAAGAAGTTGTCTATGCATACGGTTGGCCATCACGGCTTTTCCGACCCATTTGGAAGGTCAAACGAGCCCCGAATCGAGCATACGCCTATTTCGACGATTTTCGTGCTATTACACACCATTTTTTGGGTGATCGATTCCGACGCCAAAATGCCAAATTTGTTCGTGGACGTCCACAAGAAGTTGTCTATGCATACGGTTGGCCATCACGGCTTTTCCGACCCATTTGAAGGTCAAACGAGCTCAATCGAGCATACGCCTATTTCGACGATTTTCGTGGTGCTATTACACACCATTTTTTGGGTGATCGATTCCGACGCCAAAATGCCAAATTTGTTCGTGGACGTCCGCCAAGAAGTTGTCTATGCATACGGTTGGCCATCACGGCTTTTTCCGACCCATTTGGAAGGTCAAACGAGCTCGAATCGAAAGCATACGCCATTTCGACGATTTTCGTGGTGCTATTACACACCATTTTTTGGGTGATCGATTCCGACGCCAAAATGCCAAATTTGTTCGTGGACGCCCGCCAAGAAGTTGTCTATGCATACGGTTGGCCATCACGGCTTTTCCGACCCATTTGAAGGTCAAACGAGCCTCAATCGAGCATACGCCATTTCGACGATTTTCGTGGTGCTATTACACACCATTTTTTGGGTGATCGATTCCGACGCCAAAATGCCAAATTTGTTCGTGGACGCCCGCCAAGAAGTTGTCTATGCCTACGGTTGGCCACCACGGCTTTTCCGACCCGTTTGGAAGGTCAAACGAGCCCCGAGTCGAGCATACGCCTATTTCGACGATTTTCGTGGTGCTATTACACACCATTTTTTGGGTGATCGATTCCGACGCCAAAATGCCAAATTTGTTCGTGGACGCCCGCCAAGAAGTTGTCTATGCATACGGTTGGCCATCACGGCTTTTCCGACCCATTTGAAGGTCAAACGAGCCTCAATCGAGCATACGCCTATTTCGACGATTTTCGTGGTGCTATTACACACCATTTTTTGGGTGATCGGATTCCGACGCCAAAATGCCAAATTTGTTCGTGGACGCCCACAAGAAGTTGTCTATGCATACGGTTGGCCATCACGGCTTTTCCGACCCATTTGGAAGGTCAAACGAGCCCCGAATCGAGCATACGCCTATTTCGACGATTTTCGTGGTGCTATTACACACCATTTTTTGGGTGATCGATTCCGACGCCAAAATGCCAAATTTGTTCGTGGACGCCCGCCAAGAAGTTGTCTATGCATACGGTTGGCCATCACGGCTTTTCCGACCCATTTGGAAGGTCAAACGAGCCTCAATCGAGCATACGCCTATTTCGACGATTTTCGTGGTGCTATTACACACCATTTTTTGGGTGATCGATTCCGACGCCAAAATGCCAAATTTGTTCGTGGACGTCCGCCAAGAAGTTGTCTATGCATACGGTTGGCCATCACGGCTTTTCCGACCCATTTGAAGGTCAAACGAGCTCAATCGAGCATACGCCTATTTCGACGATTTTCGTGGTGCTATTACACACCATTTTTTGGGTGATCGATTCCGACGCCAAAATGCCAAATTTGTTCGTGGACGTCCACAAGAAGTTGTCTATGCATACGGTTGGCCATCACGGCTTTTCCGACCCATTTGAAGGTCAAACGAGCCTCAATCGAGCATACGCCTATTTCGACGATTTTCGTGGTGCTATTACACACCATTTTTTGGGTGATCGATTCCGACGACAAAAATGCCAAATTTGTTCGTGGACGTCCGCCAAGAAGTTGTCTATGCATATGGTTGGCCATCACGGCTTTTCCGACCCATTTGGAAGGTCAAACGAGCCCCGAATCGAGCATACGCCTTATTTCGACGATTTTCGTGTGCTATTACACACCATTTTTTGGGTGATCGGGATTCCGACGCCAAAATGCCAAATTTGTTCGTGGACGTCCGCCAAGAAGTTGTCTATGCATACGGTTGGCCATCACGGCTTTTCCGACCCATTTGGAAGGTCAAACCAGCCCCGAATCGAGCATACGCCTATTTCGACGATTTTCGTGCTATTACACACCATTTTTTGGGTGATCGGATTCCGACGCCAAAATGCCAAATTTGTTCGTGGACGTCCGCCAAGAAGTTGTCTATGCATACGGTTGGCCATCACGGCTTTTCCGACCCATTTGAAGGTCAAACGAGCCTCAATCGAGCATACGCCTATTTCGACGATTTTCGTGGTGCTATTACACACCATTTTTTGGGTGATCGATTCCGACGCCAAAATGCCAAATTTGTTCGTGGACGTCCACAAGAAGTTGTCTATGCATACGGTTGGCCATCACGGCTTTTCCGACCCATTTGAAGGTCAAACGAGCCCTCAATCGAGCATACGCCTATTTCGACGATTTTCGTGGTGCTATTACACACCATTTTTTGGGTGATCGATTCCGACGCCAAAATGCCAAATTTGTTCGTGGACGCCCGCCAAGAAGTTGTCTATGCATACGGTTGGCCATCACGGCTTTTCCGACCCATTTGGAAGGTCAAACGAGCTCAATCGAGCATACGCCTATTTCGACGATTTTCGTGGTGCTATTACACACCATTTTTTGGGTGATCGATTCCGACGCCAAAATGCCAAATTTGTTCGTGGACGCCCGCCAAGAAGTTGTCTATGCATACGGTTGGCCATCACGGCTTTTCCGACCCATTTGAAGGTCAAACGAGCCCCGAATCGAGCATACGCCATTTCGACGATTTTCGTGGTGCTATTACACACCATTTTTTGGGTGATCGATTCCGACGCCAAAATGCCAAATTTGTTCGTGGACGCCCACAAGAAGTTGTCTATGCATACGGTTGGCCATCACGGCTTTTCCGACCCATTTGAAGGTCAAACGAGCTCAATCGAGCATACGCCATTTCGACGATTTTCGTGGTGCTATTACACACCATTTTTTGGGTGATCGATTCCGACGCCAAAATGCCAAATTTGTTCGTGGACGTCCGCCAAGAAGTTGTCTATGCATACGGTTGGCCATCACGGCTTTTCCGACCCATTTGAAGGTCAAACGAGCTCAATCGAGCATACGCCATTTCGACGATTTTCGTGGTGCTATTACACACCATTTTTTGGGTGATCGATTCCGACGCCAAAATGCCAAATTTGTTCGTGGACGTCCGCCAAGAAGTTGTCTATGCATACGGTTGGCCATCACGGCTTTTCCGACCCATTTGAAGGTCAAACGAGCCTCAATCGAGCATACGCCATTTCGACGATTTTCGTGCTATTACACACCATTTTTTGGGTGATCGATTCCGACGCCAAAATGCCAAATTTGTTCGTGGACGTCCGCCAAGAAGTTGTCTATGCATACGGTTGGCCATCACGGCTTTTCCGACCCATTTGAAGGTCAAACGAGCCCCGAATCGAGCATACGCCATTTCGACGATTTTCGTGGTGCTATTACACACCATTTTTTGGGTGATCGATTCCGACGCCAAAATGCCAAATTTGTTCGTGGACGTCCGCCAAGAAGTTGTCTATGCATACGGTTGGCCATCACGGCTTTTCCGACCCATTTGAAGGTCAAACGAGCCCGAATCGAGCATACGCCTATTTCGACGATTTTCGTGGTGCTATTACACACCATTTTTTGGGTGATCGATTCCGACGCCAAAATGCCAAATTTGTTCGTGGACGCCCGCCAAGAAGTTGTCTATGCATACGGTTGGCCATCACGGCTTTTCCGACCCATTTGAAGGTCAAACGAGCTCAATCGAGCATACGCCATTTCGACGATTTTCGTGGTGCTATTACACACCATTTTTTGGGTGATCGATTCCGACGCCAAAATGCCAAATTTGTTCGTGGACGTCCGCCAAGAAGTTGTCTATGCATACGGTTGGCCATCACGGCTTTTCCGACCCATTTGAAGGTCAAACGAGCCCTCAATCGAGCATACGCCTATTTCGACGATTTTCGTGGTGCTATTACACACCATTTTTTGGGTGATCGATTCCGACGCCAAAATGCCAAATTTGTTCGTGGACGTCCGCCAAGAAGTTGTCTATGCATACGGTTGGCCATCACGGCTTTTCCGACCCATTTGAAGGTCAAACGAGCCCTCAATCGAGCATACGCCTATTTCGACGATTTTCGTGGTGCTATTACACACCATTTTTTGGGTGATCGATTCCGACGCCAAAATGCCAAATTTGTTCGTGGACGTCCGCCAAGAAGTTGTCTATGCATACGGTTGGCCATCACGGCTTTTCCGACCCATTTGAAGGTCAAACGAGCCCCGAATCGAGCATACGCCTATTTCGACGATTTTCGTGGTGCTATTACACACCATTTTTTGGGTGATCGATTCCGACGCCAAAATGCCAAATTTGTTCGTGGACGTCCGCCAAGAAGTTGTCTATGCATACGGTTGGCCATCACGGCTTTTCCGACCCATTTGGAAGGTCAAACGAGCCTCAATCGAGCATACGCCTATTTCGACGATTTTCGTGCTATTACACACCATTTTTTGGGTGATCGATTCCGACGCCAAAATGCCAAATTTGTTCGTGGACGTCCGCCAAGAAGTTGTCTATGCATACGGTTGGCCATCACGGCTTTTCCGACCCATTTGGAAGGTCAAACGAGCCTCAATCGAGCATACGCCATTTCGACGATTTTCGTGGTGCTATTACACACCATTTTTTGGGTGATCGGATTCCGACGCCAAAATGCCAAATTTGTTCGTGGACGCCCGCCAAGACGTTGTCTATGCATGCGGTTGGCCATCACGGCTTTTCCGGCCCATTTGGAAGGTCAAACGAGCCCCGAATCGAGCATACGCCATTTCGACGATTTTCGTGGTGCTATTACACACCATTTTTTGGGTGATCGATTCCGACGCCAAAATGCCAAATTTGTTCGTGGACGTCCGCCAAGAAGTTGTCTATGCATACGGTTGGCCATCACGGCTTTTCCGACCCATTTGGAAGGTCAAACGAGCCCTCAATCGAGCATACGCCATTTCGACGATTTTCGTGGTGCTATTACACACCATTTTTTGGGTGATCGATTCCGACGCCAAAATGCCAAATTTGTTCGTGGACGCCCACAAGAAGTTGTCTATGCATACGGTTGGCCATCACGGCTTTTCCGACCCATTTGGAAGGTCAAACGAGCTCAATCGAGCATACGCCATTTCGACGATTTTCGTGGTGCTATTACACACCATTTTTTGGGTGATCGATTCCGACGCCAAAATGCCAAATTTGTTCGTGGACGTCCGCCAAGAAGTTGTCTATGCATACGGTTGGCCATCACGGCTTTTCCGACCCATTTGAAGGTCAAACGAGCCTCGAATCGAGCATACGCCATTTCGACGATTTTCGTGGTGCTATTACACACCATTTTTTGGGTGATCGATTCCGACGCCAAAATGCCAAATTTGTTCGTGGACGTCCGCCAAGAAGTTGTCTATGCATACGGTTGGCCATCACGGCTTTTCCGACCCATTTGGAAGGTCAAACGAGCTCAATCGAGCATACGCCATTTCGACGATTTTCGTGGTGCTATTACACACCATTTTTTGGGTGATCGATTCCGACGCCAAAATGCCAAATTTGTTCGTGGACGCCCGCCAAGAAGTTGTCTATGCATACGGTTGGCCATCACGGCTTTTCCGACCCATTTGAAGGTCAAACGAGCCTCGAATCGAGCATACGCCTATTTCGACGATTTTCGTGGTGCTATTACACACCATTTTTTGGGTGATCGATTCCGACGCCAAAATGCCAAATTTGTTCGTGGACGTCCGCCAAGAAGTTGTCTATGCATACGGTTGGCCATCACGGCTTTTCCGACCCATTTGAAGGTCAAACGAGCCTCAATCGAGCATACGCCTATTTCGACGATTTTCGTGGTGCTATTACACACCATTTTTTGGGTGATCGATTCCGACGCCAAAATGCCAAATTTGTTCGTGGACGTCCGCCAAGAAGTTGTCTATGCATACGGTTGGCCATCACGGCTTTTCCGACCCATTTGGAAGGTCAAACGAGCCTCAATCGAGCATACGCCTATTTCGACGATTTTCGTGGTGCTATTACACACCATTTTTTGGGTGATCGATTCCGACGCCAAAATGCCAAATTTGTTCGTGGACGTCCACAAGAAGTTGTCTATGCATACGGTTGGCCATCACGGCTTTTCCGACCCATTTGGAAGGTCAAACGAGCCCCGAATCGAGCATACGCCATTTCGACGATTTTCGTGGTGCTATTACACACCATTTTTTGGGTGATCGATTCCGACGCCAAAATGCCAAATTTGTTCGTGGACGTCCGCCAAGAAGTTGTCTATGCATACGGTTGGCCATCACGGCTTTTCCGACCCATTTGGAAGGTCAAACGAGCCTCAATCGAGCATACGCCATTTCGACGATTTTCGTGGTGCTATTACACACCATTTTTTGGGTGATCGATTCCGACGCCAAAATGCCAAATTTGTTCGTGGACGCCCGCCAAGAAGTTGTCTATGCATACGGTTGGCCATCACGGCTTTTCCGACCCATTTGGAAGGTCAAACGAGCCTCAATCGAGCATACGCCATTTCGACGATTTTCGTGGTGCTATTACACACCATTTTTTGGGTGATCGGATTCCGACGCCAAAATGCCAAATTTGTTCGTGGACGTCCGCCAAGAAGTTGTCTATGCATACGGTTGGCCATCACGGCTTTTCCGACCCATTTGGAAGGTCAAACGAGCCCTCAATCGAGCATACGCCATTTCGACGATTTTCGTGGTGCTATTACACACCATTTTTTGGGTGATCGATTCCGACGCCAAAATGCCAAATTTGTTCGTGGACGTCCGCCAAGAAGTTGTCTATGCATACGGTTGGCCATCACGGCTTTTCCGACCCATTTGGAAGGTCAAACGAGCCCGAATCGAGCATACGCCATTTCGACGATTTTCGTGGTGCTATTACACACCATTTTTTGGGTGATCGATTCCGACGCCAAAATGCCAAATTTGTTCGTGGACGTCCGCCAAGAAGTTGTCTATGCATACGGTTGGCCATCACGGCTTTTCCGACCCATTTGGAAGGTCAAACGAGCCTCAATCGAGCATACGCCATTTCGACGATTTTCGTGGTGCTATTACACACCATTTTTTGGGTGATCGATTCCGACGCCAAAATGCCAAATTTGTTCGTGGACGTCCGCCAAGAAGTTGTCTATGCATACGGTTGGCCATCACGGCTTTTCCGACCCATTTGAAGGTCAAACGAGCCCCGAATCGAGCATACGCCTATTTCGACGATTTTCGTGGTGCTATTACACACCATTTTTTGGGTGATCGATTCCGACGCCAAAATGCCAAATTTGTTCGTGGACGTCCGCCAAGAAGTTGTCTATGCATACGGTTGGCCATCACGGCTTTTCCGACCCATTTGGAAGGTCAAACGAGCCTCAATCGAGCATACGCCTATTTCGACGATTTTCGTGGTGCTATTACACACCATTTTTTGGGTGATCGATTCCGACGCCAAAATGCCAAATTTGTTCGTGGACGCCCACAAGAAGTTGTCTATGCATACGGTTGGCCATCACGGCTTTTCCGACCCATTTGGAAGGTCAAACGAGCCCTCAATCGAGCATACGCCTATTTCGACGATTTTCGTGCTATTACACACCATTTTTTGGGTGATCGATTCCGACGCCAAAATGCCAAATTTGTTCGTGGACGTCCGCCAAGAAGTTGTCTATGCATACGGTTGGCCATCACGGCTTTTCCGACCCATTTGAAGGTCAAACGAGCCCGAATCGAGCATACGCCTATTTCGACGATTTTCGTGGTGCTATTACACACCATTTTTTGGGTGATCGGATTCCGACGCCAAAATGCCAAATTTGTTCGTGGACGTCCGCCAAGAAGTTGTCTATGCATACGGTTGGCCATCACGGCTTTTCCGACCCATTTGGAAGGTCAAACGAGCTCAATCGAGCATACGCCTATTTCGACGATTTTCGTGGTGCTATTACACACCATTTTTTGGGTGATCGATTCCGACGCCAAAATGCCAAATTTGTTCGTGGACGTCCGCCAAGAAGTTGTCTATGCATACGGTTGGCCATCACGGCTTTTCCGACCCATTTGAAGGTCAAACGAGCCCCAATCGAGCATACGCCATTTCGACGATTTTCGTGGTGCTATTACACACCATTTTTTGGGTGATCGATTCCGACGCCAAAATGCCAAATTTGTCCGTGGACGCCCGCCAAGAAGTTGTCTATGCATACGGTTGGCCATCACGGCTTTTCCGACCCATTTGGAAGGTCAAACGAGCCCCAAATCGAGCATACGGCTCATTTCGACGATTTTCGTGGTGCTATTACACACCATTTTTTGGGTGATCGATTCCGACGCCAAAATGCCAAATTTGTTCGTGGACGCCCACAAGAAGTTGTCTATGCATACGGTTGGCCATCACGGCTTTTCCGACCCATTTGAAGGTCAAACGAGCCTCAATCGAGCATACGCCTATTTCGACGATTTTCGTGGTGCTATTACACACCATTTTTTGGGTGATCGATTCCGACGCCAAAATGCCAAATTTGTTCGTGGACGTCCGCCAAGAAGTTGTCTATGCATACGGTTGGCCATCACGGCTTTTCCGACCCATTTGGAAGGTCAAACGAGCCTCAATCGAGCATACGCCTATTTCGACGATTTTCGTGGTGCTATTACACACCATTTTTTGGGTGATCGATTCCGACGCCAAAATGCCAAATTTGTTCGTGGACGTCCGCCAAGAAGTTGTCTATGCATACGGTTGGCCATCACGGCTTTTCCGACCCATTTGGAAGGTCAAACGAGCCCGAATCGAGCATACGCCTATTTCGACGATTTTCGTGGTGCTATTACACACCATTTTTTGGGTGATCGATTCCGACGCCAAAATGCCAAATTTGTTCGTGGACGCCCACAAGAAGTTGTCTATGCATACGGTTGGCCATCACGGCTTTTCCGACCCATTTGGAAGGTCAAACGAGCCTCAATCGAGCATACGCCTATTTCGACGATTTTCGTGGTGCTATTACACACCATTTTTTGGGTGATCGATTCCGACGCCAAAATGCCAAATTTGTTCGTGGACGTCCGCCAAGAAGTTGTCTATGCATACGGTTGGCCATCACGGCTTTTCCGACCCATTTGGAAGGTCAAACGAGCTCAATCGAGCATACGCCTATTTCGACGATTTTCGTGGTGCTATTACACACCATTTTTTGGGTGATCGATTCCGACGCCAAAATGCCAAATTTGTTCGTGGACGTCCGCCAAGAAGTTGTCTATGCATACGGTTGGCCATCACGGCTTTTCCGACCCATTTGAAGGTCAAACGAGCCTCAATCGAGCATACGCCTATTTCGACGATTTTCGTGGTGCTATTACACACCATTTTTTGGGTGATCGATTCCGACGCCAAAATGCCAAATTTGTTCGTGGACGCCCGCCAAGAAGTTGTCTATGCATACGGTTGGCCATCACGGCTTTTCCGACCCATTTGAAGGTCAAACGAGCTCAATCGAGCATACGCCTATTTCGACGATTTTCGTGGTGCTATTACACACCATTTTTTGGGTGATCGATTCCGACGCCAAAATGCCAAATTTGTTCGTGGACGCCCGCCAAGAAGTTGTCTATGCATACGGTTGGCCATCACGGCTTTTCCGACCCATTTGAAGGTCAAACGAGCTCAATCGAGCATACGCCTATTTCGACGATTTTCGTGGTGCTATTACACACCATTTTTTGGGTGATCGATTCCGACGCCAAAATGCCAAATTTGTTCGTGGACGTCCGCCAAGAAGTTGTCTATGCATACGGTTGGCCATCACGGCTTTTCCGACCCATTTGGAAGGTCAAACGAGCTCAATCGAGCATACGCCTATTTCGACGATTTTCGTGGTGCTATTACACACCATTTTTTGGGTGATCGATTCCGACGCCAAAATGCCAAATTTGTTCGTGGACGTCCGCCAAGAAGTTGTCTATGCATACGGTTGGCCATCACGGCTTTTCCGACCCATTTGAAGGTCAAACGAGCCTCAATCGAGCATACGCCTATTTCGACGATTTTCGTGGTGCTATTACACACCATTTTTTGGGTGATCGATTCCGACGCCAAAATGCCAAATTTGTTCGTGGACGTCCGCCAAGAAGTTGTCTATGCATACGGTTGGCCATCACGGCTTTTCCGACCCATTTGGAAGGTCAAACGAGCCTCAATCGAGCATACGCCTATTTCGACGATTTTCGTGGTGCTATTACACACCATTTTTTGGGTGATCGATTCCGACGCCAAAATGCCAAATTTGTTCGTGGACGTCCGCCAAGAAGTTGTCTATGCATACGGTTGGCCATCACGGCTTTTCCGACCCATTTGGAAGGTCAAACGAGCCCCGAATCGAGCATACGCCTATTTCGACGATTTTCGTGGTGCTATTACACACCATTTTTTGGGTGATCGATTCCGACGCCAAAATGCCAAATTTGTTCGTGGACGTCCGCCAAGAAGTTGTCTATGCATACGGTTGGCCATCACGGCTTTTCCGACCCATTTGAAGGTCAAACGAGCCCGAATCGAGCATACGCCTATTTCGACGATTTTCGTGGTGCTATTACACACCATTTTTTGGGTGATCGATTCCGACGCCAAAATGCCAAATTTGTTCGTGGACGTCCGCCAAGAAGTTGTCTATGCATACGGTTGGCCATCACGGCTTTTCCGACCCATTTGAAGGTCAAACGAGCCTCAATCGAGCATACGCCTATTTCGACGATTTTCGTGGTGCTATTACACACCATTTTTTGGGTGATCGGATTCCGACGCCAAAATGCCAAATTTGTTCGTGGACGTCCGCCAAGAAGTTGTCTATGCATACGGTTGGCCATCACGGCTTTTCCGACCCATTTGAAGGTCAAACGAGCTCAATCGAGCATACGCCATTTCGACGATTTTCGTGGTGCTATTACACACCATTTTTTGGGTGATCGGATTCCGACGCCAAAATGCCAAATTTGTTCGTGGACGCCCGCCAAGAAGTTGTCTATGCATACGGTTGGCCATCACGGCTTTTCCGACCCATTTGAAGGTCAAACGAGCCTCAATCGAGCATACGCCTATTTCGACGATTTTCGTGGTGCTATTACACACCATTTTTTGGGTGATCGATTCCGACGCCAAAATGCCAAATTTGTTCGTGGACGCCCGCCAAGAAGTTGTCTATGCATACGGTTGGCCATCACGGCTTTTCCGACCCATTTGAAGGTCAAACGAGCCTCAATCGAGCATACGCCTATTTCGACGATTTTCGTGGTGCTATTACACACCATTTTTTGGGTGATCGATTCCGACGCCAAAATGCCAAATTTGTTCGTGGACGTCCGCCAAGAAGTTGTCTATGCATACGGTTGGCCATCACGGCTTTTCCGACCCATTTGGAAGGTCAAACGAGCCCCGAATCGAGCATACGCCTATTTCGACGATTTTCGTGGTGCTATTACACACCATTTTTTGGGTGATCGATTCCGACGCCAAAATGCCAAATTTGTTCGTGGACGTCCACAAGAAGTTGTCTATGCATACGGTTGGCCATCACGGCTTTTCCGACCCATTTGGAAGGTCAAACGAGCCCGAATCGAGCATACGCCATTTCGACGATTTTCGTGCTATTACACACCATTTTTTGGGTGATCGATTCCGACGCCAAAATGCCAAATTTGTTCGTGGACGTCCGCCAAGAAGTTGTCTATGCATACGGTTGGCCATCACGGCTTTTCCGACCCATTTGAAGGTCAAACGAGCCCCGAATCGAGCATACGCCTATTTCGACGATTTTCGTGCTATTACACACCATTTTTTGGGTGATCGATTCCGACGCCAAAATGCCAAATTTGTTCGTGGACGTCCGCCAAGAAGTTGTCTATGCATACGGTTGGCCATCACGGCTTTTCCGACCCATTTGGAAGGTCAAACGAGCCTCAATCGAGCATACGCCATTTCGACGATTTTCGTGGTGCTATTACACACCATTTTTTGGGTGATCGATTCCGACGCCAAAATGCCAAATTTGTTCGTGGACGTCCGCCAAGAAGTTGTCTATGCATACGGTTGGCCATCACGGCTTTTCCGACCCATTTGAAGGTCAAACGAGCCTCAATCGAGCATACGCCATTTCGACGATTTTCGTGGTGCTATTACACACCATTTTTTGGGTGATCGATTCCGACGCCAAAATGCCAAATTTGTTCGTGGACGTCCGCCAAGAAGTTGTCTATGCATACGGTTGGCCATCACGGCTTTTCCGACCCATTTGGAAGGTCAAACGAGCCTCAATCGAGCATACGCCATTTCGACGATTTTCGTGGTGCTATTACACACCATTTTTTGGGTGATCGATTCCGACGCCAAAATGCCAAATTTGTTCGTGGACGCCCACAAGAAGTTGTCTATGCATACGGTTGGCCATCACGGCTTTTCCGACCCATTTGAAGGTCAAACGAGCCTCAATCGAGCATACGCCTATTTCGACGATTTTCGTGGTGCTATTACACACCATTTTTTGGGTGATCGGATTCCGACGCCAAAATGCCAAATTTGTTCGTGGACGCCCGCCAAGAAGTTGTCTATGCATACGGTTGGCCATCACGGCTTTTCCGACCCATTTGAAGGTCAAACGAGCCCTCAATCGAGCATACGCCTATTTCGACGATTTTCGTGGTGCTATTACACACCATTTTTTGGGTGATCGATTCCGACGCCAAAATGCCAAATTTGTTCGTGGACGTCCGTCAAGAAGTTGTCTACGCATACGGTTGGCCATCACGGCTTTTCCGACCCATTTGGAAGGTCAAACGAGCCCCGAATCAAGCATACGCCTATTTCGACGATTTTCGTGGTGCTATTACACACCATTTTTTGGGTGATCGATTCCGACGCCAAAATGCCAAATTTGTTCGTGGAGGTCCGCCAAGAAGTTGTCTATGCATACGGTTGGCCATCACGGCTTTTCCGACCCATTTGGAAGGTCAAACGAGCCCCGAATCAAGCATACGCCATTTCGACGATTTTCGTGGTGCTATTACACACCATTTTTTGGGTGATCGATTCCGACGCCAAAATGCCAAATTTGTTCGTGGACGTCCGCCAAGAAGTTGTCTATGCATACGGTTGGCCATCACGGCTTTTCCGACCCATTTGGAAGGTCAAACGAGCTCCGAATCGAGCATACGCCTATTTCGACGATTTTCGTGGTGCTATTACACACCATTTTTTGGGTGATCGATTCCGACGCCAAAATGCCAAATTTGTTCGTGGACGTCCGCCAAGAAGTTGTCTATGCATACGGTTGGCCATAACGGCTTTTCCGACCCATTTGGAAGGTCAAACGAGCCCCAAATCGAGCATACGCCTATTTCGACGATTTTCGTGGTGCTATTACACACCATTTTTTGGGTGATCGGATTCCGACGCCAAAATGCCAAATTTGTTCGTGGACGTCCGCCAAGAAGTTGTCTATGCATACGGTTGGCCATCACGGCTTTTCCGACCCATTTGGAAGGTCAAACGAGCTCAATCGAGCATACGCCTATTTCGACGATTTTCGTGGTGCTATTACACACCATTTTTTGGGTGATCGATTCCGACGCCAAAATGCCAAATTTGTTCGTGGACGTCCGCCAAGAAGTTGTCTATGCATACGGTTGGCCATCACGGCTTTTCCGACCCATTTGAAGGTCAAACGAGCCCCGAATCGAGCATACGCCTATTTCGACGATTTTCGTGGTGCTATTACACACCATTTTTTGGGTGATCGATTCCGACGCCAAAATGCCAAATTTGTTCGTGGACGCCCACAAGAAGTTGTCTATGCATACGGTTGGCCATCACGGCTTTTCCGACCCATTTGGAAGGTCAAACGAGCTCAATCGAGCATACGCCTATTTCGACGATTTTCGTGCTATTACACACCATTTTTTGGGTGATCGATTCCGACGCCAAAATGCCAAATTTGTTCGTGGACGTCCGCCAAGAAGTTGTCTATGCATACGGTTGGCCATCACGGCTTTTCCGACCCATTTGGAAGGTCAAACGAGCCCTCAATCGAGCATACGCCATTTCGACGATTTTCGTGGTGCTATTACACACCATTTTTTGGGTGATCGATTCCGACGCCAAAATGCCAAATTTGTTCGTGGACGCCCGCCAAGAAGTTGTCTATGCATACGGTTGGCCATCACGGCTTTTCCGACCCATTTGGAAGGTCAAACGAGCCCGAATCGAGCATACGCCATTTCGACGATTTTCGTGGTGCTATTACACACCATTTTTTGGGTGATCGGATTCCGACGCCAAAATGCCAAATTTGTTCGTGGACGTCCGCCAAGAAGTTGTCTATGCATACGGTTGGCCATCACGGCTTTTCCGACCCATTTGAAGGTCAAACGAGCCTCAATCGAGCATACGCCTATTTCGACGATTTTCGTGGTGCTATTACACACCATTTTTTGGGTGATCGATTCCGACGCCAAAATGCCAAATTTGTTCGTGGACGTCCGCCAAGAAGTTGTCTATGCATACGGTTGGCCATCACGGCTTTTCCGACCCATTTGAAGGTCAAACGAGCTCAATCGAGCATACGCCTATTTCGACGATTTTCGTGGTGCTATTACACACCATTTTTTGGGTGATCGATTCCGACGCCAAAATGCCAAATTTGTTCGTGGACGCCCACAAGAAGTTGTCTATGCATACGGTTGGCCATCACGGCTTTTCCGACCCATTTGAAGGTCAAACGAGCCTCAATCGAGCATACGCCATTTCGACGATTTTCGTGGTGCTATTACACACCATTTTTTGGGTGATCGATTCCGACGCCAAAATGCCAAATTTGTTCGTGGACGTCCGCCAAGAAGTTGTCTATGCATACGGTTGGCCATCACGGCTTTTCCGACCCATTTGAAGGTCAAACGAGCCCCGAATCGAGCATACGCCATTTCGACGATTTTCGTGGTGCTATTACACACCATTTTTTGGGTGATCGGATTCCGACGCCAAAATGCCAAATTTGTTCGTGGACGTCCGCCAAGAAGTTGTCTATGCATACGGTTGGCCATCACGGCTTTTCCGACCCATTTGGAAGGTCAAACGAGCCCTCAATCGAGCATACGCCTATTTCGACGATTTTCGTGGTGCTATTACACACCATTTTTTGGGTGATCGATTCCGACGCCAAAATGCCAAATTTGTTCGTGGACGCCCGCCAAGAAGTTGTCTATGCATACGGTTGGCCATCACGGCTTTTCCGACCCATTTGGAAGGTCAAACGAGCTCAATCGAGCATACGCCTATTTCGACGATTTTCGTGGTGCTATTACACACCATTTTTTGGGTGATCGATTCCGACGCCAAAATGCCAAATTTGTTCGTGGACGTCCACAAGAAGTTGTCTATGCATACGGTTGGCCATCACGGCTTTTCCGACCCATTTGGAAGGTCAAACGAGCCCCGAATCGAGCATACGCCTATTTCGACGATTTTCGTGGTGCTATTACACACCATTTTTTGGGTGATCGATTCCGACGCCAAAATGCCAAATTTGTTCGTGGACGCCCGCCAAGAAGTTGTCTATGCATACGGTTGGCCATCACGGCTTTTCCGACCCATTTGGAAGGTCAAACGAGCCCGAATCGAGCATACGCCTATTTCGACGATTTTCGTGGTGCTATTACACACCATTTTTTGGGTGATCGATTCCGACGCCAAAATGCCAAATTTGTTCGTGGACGTCCGCCAAGAAGTTGTCTATGCATACGGTTGGCCATCACGGCTTTTCCGACCCATTTGGAAGGTCAAACGAGCCTCAATCGAGCATACGCCTATTTCGACGATTTTCGTGGTGCTATTACACACCATTTTTTGGGTGATCGGATTCCGACGCCAAAATGCCAAATTTGTTCGTGGACGCCCACAAGAAGTTGTCTATGCATACGGTTGGCCATCACGGCTTTTCCGACCCATTTGAAGGTCAAACGAGCTCAATCGAGCATACGCCTATTTCGACGATTTTCGTGGTGCTATTACA
Source organism: Solanum arcanum (assembly GCA_027789145.1). Lineage (NCBI taxonomy): Eukaryota > Viridiplantae > Streptophyta > Magnoliopsida > Solanales > Solanaceae > Solanum > Solanum arcanum. The sequence goes on from JAPXVU010000098.1 coordinate 17,035, forward strand.
CACCATTTTTTGGGTGATCGGATTCCGACGCCAAAATGCCAAATTTGTTCGTGGACGTCCGCCAAGAAGTTGTCTATGCATACGGTTGGCCATCACGGCTTTTCCGACCCATTTGGAAGGTCAAACGAGCCTCAATCGAGCATACGCCTATTTCGACGATTTTCGTGGTGCTATTACACACCATTTTTTGGGTGATCGGATTCCGACGCCAAAATGCCAAATTTGTTCGTGGACGCCCACAAGAAGTTGTCTATGCATACGGTTGGCCATCACGGCTTTTCCGACCCATTTGGAAGGTCAAACGAGCCCCGAATCGAGCATACGCCTATTTCGACGATTTTCGTGGTGCTATTACACACCATTTTTTGGGTGATCGATTCCGACGCCAAAATGCCAAATTTGTTCGTGGACGTCCGCCAAGAAGTTGTCTATGCATACGGTTGGCCATCACGGCTTTTCCGACCCATTTGGAAGGTCAAACGAGCCTCAATCGAGCATACGCCTATTTCGACGATTTTCGTGGTGCTATTACACACCATTTTTTGGGTGATCGGATTCCGACGCCAAAATGCCAAATTTGTTCGTGGACGCCCACAAGAAGTTGTCTATGCATACGGTTGGCCATCACGGCTTTTCCGACCCATTTGGAAGGTCAAACGAGCCCCGAATCGAGCATACGCCATTTCGACGATTTTCGTGGTGCTATTACACACCATTTTTTGGGTGATCGGATTCCGACGCCAAAATGCCAAATTTGTTCGTGGACGTCCGCCAAGAAGTTGTCTATGCATACGGTTGGCCATCACGGCTTTTCCGACCCATTTGAAGGTCAAACGAGCCTCAATCGAGCATACGCCATTTCGACGATTTTCGTGGTGCTATTACACACCATTTTTTGGGTGATCGGATTCCGACGCCAAAATGCCAAATTTGTTCGTGGACGCCCACAAGAAGTTGTCTATGCATACGGTTGGCCATCACGGCTTTTCCGACCCATTTGGAAGGTCAAACGAGCTCAATCGAGCATACGCCATTTCGACGATTTTCGTGGTGCTATTACACACCATTTTTTGGGTGATCGATTCCGACGCCAAAATGCCAAATTTGTTCGTGGACGTCCGCCAAGAAGTTGTCTATGCATACGGTTGGCCATCACGGCTTTTCCGACCCATTTGAAGGTCAAACGAGCCCTCAATCGAGCATACGCCATTTCGACGATTTTCGTGGTGCTATTACACACCATTTTTTGGGTGATCGATTCCGACGCCAAAATGCCAAATTTGTTCGTGGACGTCCGCCAAGAAGTTGTCTATGCATACGGTTGGCCATCACGGCTTTTCCGACCCATTTGAAGGTCAAACGAGCCCGAATCGAGCATACGCCATTTCGACGATTTTCGTGGTGCTATTACACACCATTTTTTGGGTGATCGATTCCGACGCCAAAATGCCAAATTTGTTCGTGGACGTCCGCCAAGAAGTTGTCTATGCATACGGTTGGCCATCACGGCTTTTCCGACCCATTTGGAAGGTCAAACGAGCCCGAATCGAGCATACGCCTATTTCGACGATTTTCGTGGTGCTATTACACACCATTTTTTGGGTGATCGATTCCGACGCCAAAATGCCAAATTTGTTCGTGGACGTCCGCCAAGAAGTTGTCTATGCATACGGTTGGCCATCACGGCTTTTCCGACCCATTTGAAGGTCAAACGAGCCCCGAATCGAGCATACGCCTATTTCGACGATTTTCGTGGTGCTATTACACACCATTTTTTGGGTGATCGATTCCGACGCCAAAATGCCAAATTTGTTCGTGGACGTCCACAAGAAGTTGTCTATGCATACGGTTGGCCATCACGGCTTTTCCGACCCATTTGAAGGTCAAACGAGCCTCAATCGAGCATACGCCTATTTCGACGATTTTCGTGGTGCTATTACACACCATTTTTTGGGTGATCGATTCCGACGCCAAAATGCCAAATTTGTTCGTGGACGTCCGCCAAGAAGTTGTCTATGCATACGGTTGGCCATCACGGCTTTTCCGACCCATTTGGAAGGTCAAACGAGCCCGAATCGAGCATACGCCTATTTCGACGATTTTCGTGGTGCTATTACACACCATTTTTTGGGTGATCGATTCCGACGCCAAAATGCCAAATTTGTTCGTGGACGTCCGCCAAGAAGTTGTCTATGCATACGGTTGGCCATCACGGCTTTTCCGACCCATTTGGAAGGTCAAACGAGCCCCGAATCGAGCATACGCCTATTTCGACGATTTTCGTGGTGCTATTACACACCATTTTTTGGGTGATCGATTCCGACGCCAAAATGCCAAATTTGTTCGTGGACGTCCACAAGAAGTTGTCTATGCATACGGTTGGCCATCACGGCTTTTCCGACCCATTTGAAGGTCAAACGAGCCTCAATCGAGCATACGCCTATTTCGACGATTTTCGTGGTGCTATTACACACCATTTTTTGGGTGATCGATTCCGACGCCAAAATGCCAAATTTGTTCGTGGACGCCCGCCAAGAAGTTGTCTATGCATACGGTTGGCCATCACGGCTTTTCCGACCCATTTGGAAGGTCAAACGAGCCTCAATCGAGCATACGCCTATTTCGACGATTTTCGTGGTGCTATTACACACCATTTTTTGGGTGATCGATTCCGACGCCAAAATGCCAAATTTGTTCGTGGACGCCCACAAGAAGTTGTCTATGCATACGGTTGGCCATCACGGCTTTTCCGACCCATTTGGAAGGTCAAACGAGCCTCAATCGAGCATACGCCTATTTCGACGATTTTCGTGGTGCTATTACACACCATTTTTTGGGTGATCGGATTCCGACGCCAAAATGCCAAATTTGTTCGTGGACGTCCACAAGAAGTTGTCTATGCATACGGTTGGCCATCACGGCTTTTCCGACCCATTTGGAAGGTCAAACGAGCCCCGAATCGAGCATACGCCATTTCGACGATTTTCGTGCTATTACACACCATTTTTTGGGTGATCGATTCCGACGCCAAAATGCCAAATTTGTTCGTGGACGTCCGCCAAGAAGTTGTCTATGCATACGGTTGGCCATCACGGCTTTTCCGACCCATTTGAAGGTCAAACGAGCCTCAATCGAGCATACGCCATTTCGACGATTTTCGTGGTGCTATTACACACCATTTTTTGGGTGATCGATTCCGACGCCAAAATGCCAAATTTGTTCGTGGACGTCCGCCAAGAAGTTGTCTATGCATACGGTTGGCCATCACGGCTTTTCCGACCCATTTGAAGGTCAAACGAGCCTCAATCGAGCATACGCCATTTCGACGATTTTCGTGGTGCTATTACACACCATTTTTTGGGTGATCGGATTCCGACGCCAAAATGCCAAATTTGTTCGTGGACGTCCACAAGAAGTTGTCTATGCATACGGTTGGCCATCACGGCTTTTCCGACCCATTTGGAAGGTCAAACGAGCTCAATCGAGCATACGCCATTTCGACGATTTTCGTGGTGCTATTACACACCATTTTTTGGGTGATCGATTCCGACGCCAAAATGCCAAATTTGTTCGTGGACGTCCGCCAAGAAGTTGTCTATGCATACGGTTGGCCATCACGGCTTTTCCGACCCATTTGAAGGTCAAACGAGCCTCGAATCGAGCATACGCCTATTTCGACGATTTTCGTGGTGCTATTACACACCATTTTTTGGGTGATCGATTCCGACGCCAAAATGCCAAATTTGTTCGTGGACGTCCGCCAAGAAGTTGTCTATGCATACGGTTGGCCATCACGGCTTTTCCGACCCATTTGGAAGGTCAAACGAGCCCCGAATCGAGCATACGCCTATTTCGACGATTTTCGTGGTGCTATTACACACCATTTTTTGGGTGATCGATTCCGACGCCAAAATGCCAAATTTGTTCGTGGACGTCCGCCAAGAAGTTGTCTATGCATACGGTTGGCCATCACGGCTTTTCCGACCCATTTGGAAGGTCAAACGAGCCCGAATCGAGCATACGCCTATTTCGACGATTTTCGTGGTGCTATTACACACCATTTTTTGGGTGATCGGATTCCGACGCCAAAATGCCAAATTTGTTCGTGGACGCCCGCCAAGAAGTTGTCTATGCATACGGTTGGCCATCACGGCTTTTCCGACCCATTTGAAGGTCAAACGAGCTCAATCGAGCATACGCCATTTCGACGATTTTCGTGGTGCTATTACACACCATTTTTTGGGTGATCGATTCCGACGCCAAAATGCCAAATTTGTTCGTGGACGCCCACAAGAAGTTGTCTATGCATACGGTTGGCCATCACGGCTTTTCCGACCCATTTGGAAGGTCAAACGAGCCCCGAATCGAGCATACGCCTATTTCGACGATTTTCGTGGTGCTATTACACACCATTTTTTGGGTGATCGATTCCGACGCCAAAATGCCAAATTTGTTCGTGGACGTCCACAAGAAGTTGTCTATGCATACGGTTGGCCATCACGGCTTTTCCGACCCATTTGGAAGGTCAAACGAGCCCTCAATCGAGCATACGCCTATTTCGACGATTTTCGTGGTGCTATTACACACCATTTTTTGGGTGATCGGATTCCGACGCCAAAATGCCAAATTTGTTCGTGGACGTCCGCCAAGAAGTTGTCTATGCATACGGTTGGCCATCACGGCTTTTCCGACCCATTTGGAAGGTCAAACGAGCCCGAATCGAGCATACGCCTATTTCGACGATTTTCGTGGTGCTATTACACACCATTTTTTGGGTGATCGGATTCCGACGCCAAAATGCCAAATTTGTTCGTGGACGTCCACAAGAAGTTGTCTATGCATACGGTTGGCCATCACGGCTTTTCCGACCCATTTGAAGGTCAAACGAGCCCGAATCGAGCATACGCCTATTTCGACGATTTTCGTGGTGCTATTACACACCATTTTTTGGGTGATCGATTCCGACGCCAAAATGCCAAATTTGTTCGTGGACGCCCGCCAAGAAGTTGTCTATGCATACGGTTGGCCATCACGGCTTTTCCGACCCATTTGGAAGGTCAAACGAGCCTCAATCGAGCATACGCCATTTCGACGATTTTCGTGGTGCTATTACACACCATTTTTTGGGTGATCGATTCCGACGCCAAAATGCCAAATTTGTTCGTGGACGTCCACAAGAAGTTGTCTATGCATACGGTTGGCCATCACGGCTTTTCCGACCCATTTGAAGGTCAAACGAGCTCAATCGAGCATACGCCATTTCGACGATTTTCGTGGTGCTATTACACACCATTTTTTGGGTGATCGATTCCGACGCCAAAATGCCAAATTTGTTCGTGGACGTCCACAAGAAGTTGTCTATGCATACGGTTGGCCATCACGGCTTTTCCGACCCATTTGAAGGTCAAACGAGCCCTCAATCGAGCATACGCCTATTTCGACGATTTTCGTGGTGCTATTACACACCATTTTTTGGGTGATCGGATTCCGACGCCAAAATGCCAAATTTGTTCGTGGACGCCCACAAGAAGTTGTCTATGCATACGGTTGGCCATCACGGCTTTTCCGACCCATTTGAAGGTCAAACGAGCCTCAATCGAGCATACGCCTATTTCGACGATTTTCGTGGTGCTATTACACACCATTTTTTGGGTGATCGATTCCGACGCCAAAATGCCAAATTTGTTCGTGGACGTCCGCCAAGAAGTTGTCTATGCATACGGTTGGCCATCACGGCTTTTCCGACCCATTTGGAAGGTCAAACGAGCCTCAATCGAGCATACGCCATTTCGACGATTTTCGTGGTGCTATTACACACCATTTTTTGGGTGATCGATTCCGACGCCAAAATGCCAAATTTGTTCGTGGACGTCCACAAGAAGTTGTCTATGCATACGGTTGGCCATCACGGCTTTTCCGACCCATTTGGAAGGTCAAACGAGCTCAATCGAGCATACGCCTATTTCGACGATTTTCGTGGTGCTATTACACACCATTTTTTGGGTGATCGATTCCGACGCCAAAATGCCAAATTTGTTCGTGGACGTCCGCCAAGAAGTTGTCTATGCATACGGTTGGCCATCACGGCTTTTCCGAGCCTTTTGAATGGTCTAACGAGCCCCGAATCGAGCATACGCCATTTCGACGATTTTCGTGGTGCTATTACACACCATTTTTTGGGTGATCGGATTCCGACGCCAAAATGCCAAATTTGTTCGTGGACGTCCGCCAAGAAGTTGTCTATGCATACGGTTGGCCATCACGGCTTTTCCGACCCATTTGGAAGGTCAAACGAGCCTCAATCGAGCATACGCCATTTCGACGATTTTCGTGGTGCTATTACACACCATTTTTTGGGTGATCGATTCCGACGCCAAAATGCCAAATTTGTTCCTGGCCGCCCGCCAAGAAGTTGTCTATGCATACGGTTGGCCATCACGGCTTTTCCGACCCAATTGGAAGGTCAAACGAGCCCCGAATCGAGCATACGCCTATTTCGACGATTTTCGTGGTGCTATTACACACCATTTTTTGGGTGATCGATTCCGACGCCAAAATGCCAAATTTGTTCGTGGACGCCCACAAGAAGTTGTCTATGCATACGGTTGGCCATCACGGCTTTTCCGACCCATTTGGAAGGTCAAACGAGCCCTCAATCGAGCATACGCCTATTTCGACGATTTTCGTGGTGCTATTACACACCATTTTTTGGGTGATCGATTCCGACGCCAAAATGCCAAATTTGTTCGTGGACGTCCGCCAAGAAGTTGTCTATGCATACGGTTGGCCATCACGGCTTTTCCGACCCATTTGGAAGGTCAAACGAGCCCTCAATCGAGCATACGCCTATTTCGACGATTTTCGTGGTGCTATTACACACCATTTTTTGGGTGATCGATTCGACGCCAAAATGCCAAATTTGTTCGT
>JAPXVU010000099.1:0-20000 GCA_027789145.1 Solanum arcanum
CTTTTTAACACCTTTGTCTCTAATCTCACATAAACTGTCATCATCAAACTATCGAGCCCGAATCTGCTCCAACAAGGATGACCTAGCCTCCATATAAGCCAACACCTTACCAGATTCTCAAATATCAAGTCTCAAGGATTGGACATCCCTAGCTAAAGGACACTACAACCTCAGACATAACATGGCTTGATTACCCATACTTACTACCTTTCGACTCAAGGCATCCGCTATAACATTTGCCTTGCCTGGATGATAAAGAATAGTCAAGCTCGTAGTCCCTTGAAAGCAACTCCAACCATCTCCGCTTAAATCGAGATGCCTCTGATTGAATATATATCGAGACTACGATGATCCATTTAACACCTCACAATGCACACCATAAATATAATGCCTCCAAATTTTCAATGAAAATATAACACCCCGCCAACTCTAAATCACGAGTAGTGGTAGTTCTTCTCACGAACCTTCAACTTCCTTGAAGCATAAGCTATCACCCTTCCTTTCTCGCATCAATACACAACCAAGACCAACTTCGAAGCATCACAATATAAAACAAAACCCTCTCCCTTCCACTGGTAGGGGTCAAAATCATAGCAAAGAGTCAATAAAATCTTGAGCTTTTTGAAACTAACCTCACACTGGGCTGCCAATCTAAAATTCACTCTCTATCTATGTCAATATAGTTAATTGAGATTCAACGGATGAGAAACCCCTTACAAACCTTCTTATAATAACCCGCCAGCGCCTAAGAAACTCCGAACCTCAAAGAATTCAAAGCAGGTCTCGACTCCAATCTCTAACTCAAGCCAATATTCTTAGGATTCAACATGATATCTCCTTCGACACTACACGTCCCAATAATGCTACCTAACTAAGCCGTAACTCGGACACTTTGAAAATATTGCATAAAGCTTCTTCCCTTTAGAATCCCAAGTGCAATCTTCAAATGATGATCATGTCTCTCCTTAGTGGGTGAGTATATAAAACATATCATCTTTGAAGATAATAACAAAGTGAATCCAAATACGCTTCTAGATACTCCATTCATCAAGTCCATAAAAGCTACAGGGGCATTAGCCAATCCAAAAGACATCACCAAAAACTCGTAATGGCCATAACGTGTTCAAAAAGTTGTCTTAGGGATATCCTCTTCCCTAACCTTCAGATGATGATAGCCAGATCTCAAATCAATCTTGGAGAAAATGGAAGCATCCTGCAACTGATCAAATAAATCATCAATACGAGGTATCGAGTGCTTATTCCTGAATGTTACCTCGTTTCAACCGGCCGGGAGCAGTCAATAAACATACACATAGATTCATCTTTCTTTTCTTCACAAATAACACTAGGAAGCACCTTTACGAGATACACTTGATCTAATAAAACCCTTTGCTCAACAAATCCCAGAATCTAAGCTCTTTCAACTCTTTCAATTCAATGTGCCATACGATAAAGAGGAAATAGAAAATAGGCTGAGTGCCTAGCTCCACATCAATACAAAAATCAATATCACGATCTGGTGGAAGACCTGGCAAATTGGTCGAGAATACCTGTGAAATTCACTCACCACTGGAATAAACTAAAGCATAGGAGTCTCAACACTAGTATCTCAAATGTGAGCCAAGTAATCCAAACATCCTCTCTGCACTCACCCGATTTGTGCCTTAAAAATGATATCACACCCCAAGAGGGTGATTAAGAGAACCTCTCCATTCTACTATAGAAATTCCAGCATAGCTAAAGTGATTGTCTTGGCATGACAATTTAAAATTGTGTGGTAAGAAGATAATCAATCCATACCAAGAATCACATCAAAAATCTACCATATCTAAGACCTTTAAATATGCATGAAAGTGTCATACCCCATCAAAGTAACAATACATAATCGATACACCCGATCTACAACTACAGAATCCCCGATACGAAGGGGAAACATTTATCTGAAAAATCAAGAGACTCACATAATATATCAAGAGTAGGGAGCAAAATATGTGGACACATATATCAAGTAGAGCCTGGATCAAATAATACAAAGAGTCGGTCGATGACAAACCGGAATAATAATCTGTGATAACAAAGATCTCTGGTCTCACCTTTCGCCTACCCGAAAAAGCATAATAAGGAGAACTGACCTCCCCAGATTGTGAATCTCTACGATCACCACCTTGACAAGAAGAAGAACCACCCTTCTACTTGATTAAGAACCACCTCTACCACTGCGGCACCACCCCTAGCTGGAGGTTGTGCAGTTCCCATAAGCTCAAGCCCTGAGAACCCTGGATGTGAAGACACCACGCCAGGGTCTCTAGTGGCGCTTCTCTCACATAAAGTGTCCCATATCACCACACTCAAAAAGCCCCTAAGAGACATAGGCTGATGAGAGGAACCTGAATGACCGTGCATCGCCTTCACTAATTATAGGTGTAGAAGATGAACACCATTAAGCCGCACTAAGCTCAAAGAACTACGCCTAACGTAACCATCAAATTTCGCACGCAGTATAGCAAAGATAAATGGGTCTACTGGATCTGAGAGTGATAACCTCTCTTTACATAATCCTCGACTCCCCAGGAGGAGTACCACCATAATCACCCAAATAATCGACTCTTTTTGCCCTCACGCTGCTCAAATCCTTCACGCTGAATCATCTCCTTACTCCTTAGCAAAAGATCCACCACTTTCTAGTAATCCAACACCGTATAAAAGAACTCGAGAAACACCTAGACTAGATCGGAATAATCAGCCCCTAATAATCCATCTCACTCTATCACCTCTACTGGCTATCATCGAAGCATGTTCAGCTAAGGCATGAAATTTACCCTCATACTTAATTAACATACCACCTTGTCAGAAACCTCAAACTCGGACCTCTTGCGCCCTCCGCCGCGTGGAACAAATTTTTATATAAATACTTGAGTAAATTGATTCTGAGATAGTGGAGGAGATCTATCGGCTATTACTAATATAATTCCTCCACCACTGCCATGAGCCGCATCCGAAACGCTGTGTAGTCAACTCCATCGACTCCACTAATCCAAGATTATGCAACCTCTCATGACACCTAACTATAAATTCATACGCATCCTCAGCTTTTTTCATTTAGTATAAGTAGTGAGGATTCATTAGTCCGAACCTCCTAAACATCTTTTACTCATTAATGGTCATACAATACTTGTTCGGCCAAATACGATGTCAATATCCGGGAACTCCATACTATCCAAACGAGGAGCTACACCAACTGGCTAAAATCGAACCCGGGAGTCCTAAGAATCTGAGCAACTATCTGATTCTCCAGAGTTCCACCTCCAACACAAAGTTCATGAAGCTATCGTATGGGATGCAGCAAAGCTTCCGCCCGAGCAATCCCTTTACCAGGGAGTCATCATCATAGGAGCCAACGTATCTCGAAGCACCAGTGGTGACAATAAGATCGCGAATGTACCTGAGCTGGCCCACTCTCTCGACACGACCTTGCCCATCCCCATGAATAACCTCTCGCAATGTGAGGTACGGTCCCATTATGACCTCGGGGTAGCTATTAGTAACTTGACCTTCCACAAGGCCGCAACACGTAACCTGTCCGACTCTCGAGCCTGGCCCCCACCTCTACCTCGTGATAGTGTTCCTAGAAGCATGCGCAGGAATAATAGGATCCCGACTACCACTTCGCCGATGTACGAGTCCTCATTTATCCGAGAGAACGAGATATCAAGATTAGAATTTCTAACAAGGGCCGTGTACATCGATAGCTAATGAATTAAAGATGTAATATTTCCTAAATGTCCTATAGCCTCTGAAGATAGGTGCAGACGCCTTCATACCGATCTGAAAGACTCTACTAGACATTACTCTTGTACTTATGAGACCGGGATTTAACGAACTTAGGGCTCGATACCAAAATTATCACTTAATTCAAATACATATCGTGGACGGCACCTATGTTTCCCAACCAATAGGTAAGCCAACCAACATATTTTAACCAAATCCAACCAACGAATGAGTAAAACAAAGAAAATCAACAAATCTCTCCAACACTGAGTCTTTATAAGTACTAAATGCGGAAACTATAAAGTAGCACCCCAAGAATCAATGTCATTAAGTAAAAGAACTTCTAAAATACGATTTGATAAATCAAACTAAAAATGACAAATCTAACTTATAAGGATATCCCGCCTGAATATTAAATGACAGAATAAGTATATGATAGAGGAGGTGTGGGCCACTTTATCAGTCAAGTAGCTCCTCACAACTCCAAGACACTCTAAGCTCGCACTCAAAATGTTCCTGACGAGATTGCTCATACTTAATTGAATTCTCGCACTCCACAAAGAGTGCAACAAGTGTAGTATGAGTACTAAACCGCTGGTACTCAAAAGATATCTCATTGACCGACAATGAAGAAGTAGTGATGGGAGTTTATAGAAAAAATTAATTCTTTAATTATTAACTATATAAAGTTACACTTACGCCTTAAGTTTCATCAAATGTGGTAAATCAACCATTATGAAATTCTCCAACCACCAAATAAAATACAATCATCTTTTAAGAATGAAGGATGTGGATGAAATGCATTGCAAATATAATGTCACAATGTAATGATATGTCTCGTATCATCCAATACTCTCTCAACCGTGATATACATGATACTTATCGAAATACATCGAGAGATCATGACCGGATGAGGACTCGCGAGGTCCATCTACCAACACAAATGATCTCCGGGGCGTGTCTGCGCGGATGATCTCAACACAATTATCATATTATCAAACAATTTCTGCACGGACGGTCTCCATGTGCCCAAATTGCCACCCTAACATCCTTACCATCCCTACAATGACAAAAATATCGACGTGTCCAACTTATACTCAATCTCATGTTAAAGCACGTACGCAATATTATTTCAATATAAGGGGACGATGATGTATCTTAATCAACTAATATCAACATAATACATTAACACCTCAATTATAACAACTACACTTGAAAGTGAAATAAAGAAAACACAATCACACAATGATTTCAAGTCAATAATATATCGCCTAATGCCCATATGTTTTGGCATTCTCACATTATAATCCAGTATTCTATAGTAGTAACTTTTTCTTTTATAACACCGTACTGCACTCAATGCCGCCTGGCCACCACATTGATACGAGACCTCCTTTCTTTGCCCTTACACCTTTGTCTATTTTCCTTTTATAAAAAAACCTTTAATTAGGAAAACATGTTCACCAAGTCTAAAAAGTCTTAACATACCTCAAGTGGCCGAACTCGTGTCACGAATCCTCAAGATAGTTCCTTCCTTTTTCACAAAGTTTTGGAATGTTCACGATCTACCAATGATGCAATATTTGTGGTAAGCGAGTCTGCTGATATTCAAATTAATATAGATATATCATAGACCCTAAAACTCACTCATATCTCTAATCAAACCCCAAATCTCGTGTAATTTTATATGCCAAAATTTATCATATTTGTAATAAATTTCAAGCAAAAATTTAACCATAACTACTTAAATAATTCTAGAATTCAATGTTAAATCATATATATATGCCTACAATTAATTACCTATCTCAATATATCAAAAATTAGTAAATTAATTTGGTAAACGAATAAAATAAAGAGTAATTCCACCCATTAACAAGGCAGACAACAAAAGTCGCAAGCCCGCAACACTTAATTCTTGTTTGTTTATTTTTTTTCCTCTTAATGTCCATTCTCCAGAATAAGTGCCATTTTTTCCAAATTGTATATCAAATGCCAATCATTACAATCAATGCCCAATAATAATCGCTCAATATTTTCCCCATCATTATAATACAAAAATGTAATAAGGGAGAAAATTTATCGACCAAATCTCAAATTCCTCACACTACGTCCGTATCCTAATTCCAACTTTCATATAATACTACATAGGACAAACATGAGCAATTAGGAAATCATTAGACTATCACCTAATAAATTAAACTAACGTGACGAGAAAACTCAACCCATGACAAGAAATAAAACTTTAACTCAACTATACACTTCATCTTAATGCATGAAAAAGAAAACCTTAATAAACAAATAAAAAGAATATAAATAATAACAACAATCCCATGCCCTCCGGACGTAATTATTTTAATACGCAAAATTGAAAATGAATGGAAATTGCTTGTGTTCACCTGATCAATTCTTATTGTTTTTTTCTCTCGTTCGTCGCCTACGGTAAGTTTCTGCCTCCACCTTTTTTATTTTCCAAACAAGAGTTTATTAACTGTGAAACCCAATTAACCTATTATCTATATTACTTATTTAATAACAAGATTTCAACAACTAGGTACCTATAGTTACCAGATAGTTAAAAATAACCTCGCTTAAATTTTCGGGAAAGAGCCAAAATAGTTTTAGCTTTCAAAACGATATAGCTAGTCGCATAATATGTTTATTTTCAAGAATAGTTATATAAAAATGACTACCTAGATACCTTGATAGTACTCACTATTAGATCTCTAGTGAAAAATATACCTTATCGATAAAAACTTATTTCTTTTCAATTCGAGAAAGTTAGACTGATCACATTTTCGTGACTTCATGAAATGAAGATTTTTGTTTGCAAGTTGTTTTCTACATCAAAATATTGAAGACTCATCGCGGTCTCCAATTATTGTTCGAGGGTCAAATTGTGATTTTTGAAAAAACTTGTAGAACACTCCTATGTTTATGTTCAAATATAAGTATGATAATTACTTTATTTTGGATCGATGGGCTGAATCAGCCTTAATCGTAGAGTTGACATGAGGGTTGATCAAATGGTCATCGCAGTAATTTTTGTAAATTATTTTATGTAATTTATCAAGATATAATATCATGCAAATTTGGCTAAAAACTTTTCTTATATAATTTCCTTTAATAATATTTTTTTGGTTATCAAATCTATGTCTACTAAATAAAATCCTTTTTAAATTTGCGTTTGTTTGGGTGCAGACTAGTGGACGAGGTGCTGGCGATTTTCATTCCGTATGCATTTTACACCTCAAAGAAATCCCGATTTGTCCATCGATGTCCCCTAAATGGACATATATTTAAGGAAAGAGACAAACATAGTGGATTTTGGTATTTACGAACAAAGCAAATGATTATTCAAGCTTCAATTTCAAGTATCAAGTGTAATACTCAGATGTTAATTTGTAACCAACTTGACAAGATCTAACGACACAATACGAGAAAATGTGGTCATGCATCATATATTATTGCTAATGATGTTTTCAAAGAAGATAGAAAAGAAGATCTTTGATTTAAACATGAAAGAATACTATTTTGCAACCATGCCTGGATATTGTGAAGAGATTTCATATATGATCATCACAATTTTATTAGTCAGGTACATAAACCGTCATTAATATCTCCATTTTTTGTTTTGTCTCTTTAATTTTTGGCCTATTTAGTACTAGCTTTGTATCAAATATATATGTATGATATGACCCTTGTTTCTATATACGTTACTCTTTGTCTCTAAAAAAAATTTGTATCTATAGATGAAATATTTATTTTAAGCTCCAATCCAAGACCAAGCACCAAGTCCATGTGTCCAAGTCTTCTATATATTTAATATATATGATATAAATATGTACGTATTATTAATATACATGAGATCACTCATAGTTTCAAGCCAATAGAGTGATAAAATAATTTGCCATAAATGTTCAGAAGATTCTCGCCTATAAGGATTTTAAATAATTGAATTCTTAACTTAATACTTATAATGTTACATAGACAAAGAAGATAAAATAGTAAATTTGTAATCTTATCAAGAATAGGCATATTCTACCTAATTTCATTACTTGATCGTGTTTGTTTCAATAAAACCTTATTCATTATTATATGGTGCACAAGTCGATATAAATACTGTAATTGAAATAGTTATCGAGTAATTGTTCACATCCTCTTATGGAATTAGACTTTAACACTCTGTGATAAGAGCAACAGTGTAAGATGTGACGATTATCACTTGAATATATTTTTGTCGTAAATATTATTGAGTTCTTTACAATTTAAGTTTTGAATTTACAAAAATTAAGGTGATATATCTCTAATTTCTTTGTAATGAATCATTCTTTTTCTAATATATATATATATATATATATATATATATAAAATTTGGTATACTAATTATTAAGTTTATAAAAATAAATTTTTACTATAAAATCCCATCTCTATGTGATCTCCCTAAATCTACATATTAATTAATAATTTTATCCTAAAATATATTTAATAAATATTTTCCAAAATTAAAGTCGATACATCGATAAACTTTTCAAAAGTCATTCTTATCCTAAAATATAATGCTAATTATGAAATTGGTATGTCAATTAATAAGTCCACAAATAGATTTTAATATAAAAGATCAATGTAATTTTTTTTTTCAAATCCACCATGAAGAAAATTTTATATTTTTAGATAGTATATTCTAAGTAAATCAAGGTTTCTACTTACTAGGTTTATATTTACAAGATTTTCTAATCTTCCGACTTTATGTATTCACTTTTATAAACTAATTATTATTTTTATTTTTATTTTTGTGTAGATAAAATGAATACTTTCATCAACAATCTTAAGAGTTCAACAAGAAGAAAGTCATCTTCATAATGCGGGCCACATAAATGGGAAAAATTTGTCTCTCTGCTGACCTTTGCCATCCATTTTGAGGAGATATAATCAACTCGGATAAAATGCAAGTTTACAAGTGGACTTCAAATTGTTACAAATAAGATCACACAACGAGAAAACAAGGTGTACGTATATTGTTTTTAGATATATATGTTTAATTTCAAGAATACTTTATATCAAATGACTACCTAGATAATTTATAGTAAAAAGAAATATAGATTATAGTGAAAAGTATATTTTACTATTAAAAATTATTTCTTTCACTTCCGAGAAAGTTTAATTTGCGTAACGCACCGTTTAGTCGCTTTCGAAAGCAAAGTTGTAATTATTTCTCGAAAAACTGGGCGTGGAATGACGGGGTGTAACGACGACTGCCGCGGGTCACGACGTCTCACGAGAGGTGTCGCTCTACGACACTTAAAATTTTGGAAATCGGATACTGAAAATCGACTCAACTTCGTGAACGGGAAACGGCGTAACGGGACTGTCATATCCACGAATTTAACCGCCGCGGAGTTCCCGCTGCAAAACACTTCAACCCTTTGAGAAATTGGTACAAGAAACGAAGCTTCTGACTATCGTGATCGAGGGCAGGACGGACCGCCATCGGTGTGACGGGTCAGCTGGCACCACCTGGAGTCGTGGAGAGGTTGCGACGACCACCGCGTGATCTTAATTACCGCAGTAACGACTACCATCACAAAGTCGGGCGCAAATCCTGTGCGCTTTAGGATTTCTCCACACGCTTTTAAGGGTTGTTTTGGACTATTCTTTCCTTAATTATAAAGATTGAGGGTTTATATTAATAAGTCTAATTACTGGGGTTGGGTGCGGTAACCTTAAGTTAATTGAATGGTTTTATCATTCTCCTTTACACTTAATTATACTTTTAATTGTGTGGTAAAAGAAGGCGAGGGTTTGAATAAAACAAAACAAAAGAAAAGAGAGAGAAAGTTGAACGAGAGAGAGGATCGATTGAGAAGGGGAAACACAAAGCTTTGGAGAAAATTTGCTTGCTTGATCACTAATCTTCTAAAGGAGGTAGGTTATGGTTTCTCATTTATATTCAGAGTAAACTCTTAATAAAGTGAATGATAATATGTGTTGATAGTATTGTAAACCCTACTATGTGCTTAATTGTATGCTTACATGAATATGATGTATATATATATATATTTGTGATTATATGAGCATGATGAAGTTTTGAATCCCAAATCTTGGAAAAGAAACCCTAATTCACTTTGTTAATGATGATGCTCTTAGTATAAAAGTTAGGCTGGAGATATTATATAACGAGATTCATGATGCCTTAGTAGCGTTATAGTTTGATATATTATATAATGAGATTAATGATGCCTTAGTATGAAAAGAGGGTTTGATGAATTAGGGGATCGGGTGCCACGCTCTTACTCAGATAGAATATGGATCGGGTGCCACGCCCGTACCAAGATAGAATGAATATGAGGATCGGAGTTGTCACGCCCGGCCACCAGTGATAGAATATGGATCGGGTGCCAACGCTCCGGTACCAGGTGATAGAATGAATATGAGGATCGGAGTGTCACGCCCGACACCAAAGATAGAATATGGATCGGCGCCACGCCCGCATTTCGTGATAGTATATGAGGATCGGAGTGCCAATGCTCCGCACCAGGATAGAAATAGTGAGCTTAGTGTCACGCGATCGACACAAGAGCAAGAAAGATAATGAATTCTTGAAAGATGGTCAATATGCTCAATCTAATGAACTTAATTCCCAAATGAGTATGGTATTGAGGCTTGAGTCCTCCTGTGCAGAACTCGTTGTAGTTATTGATGAATTCATGTTGTTATTGCTACATGTTGAGTATCAGAGTCGACGGTAATTATTATCGATATATACTGCTCTATTTCGAGCTGGTCGATGATATATCTACTCAGCACTTGTGGTTGTACTGACCCCCCTACTTTTACGCTTTCTTTCTTGTTATTTGTGTAATGCATAAACGCTCCACAACTTCAACTCAACGTGAGATCTAGCCAGTCTTCACTTCATCGGAAATTGCGGCGAAGCTAACGCGCCTAGCTTGACTGGTCTTCTTCGAAGTCTTGATGCCTTGAACTTCCTAAGATGGACTAGCTAGTATTTGTTTTAGCTTCTTAGACATTCCTAGTTTAGTAATTTGAGATAGATGTTCTTGTGATGATGACTTCCGGGATTTTGGGGATATTAATAATAGTTTTGAATTGTTTTATTAATGAAGCTTAAGTCTTCCAGATTTCTTTTTGTTGATATCAGACAAAACGTTAAGTTTATAATGGTTGGTTCACCACATAGAGGGTAATGTGGGTGCCGCCGGCCCCTCGCTTTGGGTCAGTGACAAAACTTGGTATCGTGAGCATTAGGTCTGCTGGTCCATCACACAAGAACAGTCTAGTAGAGTCTTAATGAACTGCAGGATCGCTTTACTTTCTTCGGAGAGTGCTTATAAGACTTTTAGGAAAATTCCATTCTTCATTCTTTCTTTCGTGGTTACTACTGAGTCCAATTGGTATCCTTGGGCGATAATGACCGTATCTCTGACCATCTTCACTCTATTTCGCCGGGATGGTTAGAACTAGAGCAAATCGACCGCATCAAAGAAAGAATCGGGCAAGTACGCTGAAGAAACCTTCCTCGAGCCACCACCGGGCCGTGGGCTCGAGGGAGCGCAATGCAGAGGCCGTGGTAGAGGTCGCGGGAGGACGCCCTCTAGAGGAAGAGGACGAGCACTCAGCCTATCTGACTACTCAGGGCGGACTCCACCGATTCAAGAGGTGATAAGAGAGGGTGAGGAAGGGAGACGAATTTTCAAGCCGCAGGAGGAATTGCCACCCCAACCTACCCCGCAGATGATCAATCGTTCTCGCTTATTCTGAATGCGGGTTATCCGATCACGGGCCGCACTCCAATGGTTTCAGACCGACACCGTTTCGCAGGTACTTCCATATGCTACTATGGCTCCCCCGCATGGATGCCTCATCGAGATAGGCACATTTCATCGCCTGACCACTGACCAGTACGACAACGACGCGACTTAACTCTTAAGAAGTTCTGAATTGAAACCTCCAATTTTCTGGTCGCAGTGACCAAGATGCTTTTATGATTTTCTGGTTGATTGTCATGAGCTACTACACAAGATGTAGATAGTTAGAACGAGCCTGGCGCTGGAGTGTCGAAGCCATCAGCCATGGAACGCCGATAAATGTAATGGCGATCACATGTCGAAGCGCCAACTGACAGAGGGCCACACCCATTACTGGGCATCCTTCTACTTCCTTGCTTATGGAGAATGCAGTCCCAAGGACCTTGAGAGATAGAAAAAGGATGAGTTCTTGAGTCTCGTGCAAGGTAGGGATGATCGGTTAACGATACGTAGGCTACCTAGTTTCAGGCTTTATCAAGGCATGCCACTCAACTGCTTTCACCACAAGAACGGATCCACAAGCTTTGTAAATGTGGTCGAGGCTCGAATGACTACCAAATTTTTACAAGAGCTGCCACGGCAACATCCTTCCAAGAGGTGGTAGACTCTGTGATAGAGGTGGAAGGAGTTGAAGCCGCATGACTTCACCACCACATCAACATCAAAAGGTTTCTCGGCGGAGTGCGAGTTTCGACTGGTTTCACCTTATATCGTAGTCCCTGAGGTTACTCTGCTTCCACTCAATCTTACTACTGGCTGCATCGAGTCGGGGGTCCACCGTAACGGCCAACACTACCCGAGACCCATGAATCCGCAGAATGTTATACGATGTGGGAGATTGGACAAGATTAAGAGGTAATAACAAAAACCGAGCGAAGGGTGAGCCCCACGAAGCTGCAGGAGATGGTCGCGGCAATGTTTTTTCGGGAGGACGTGGATGGCGAGGTAATGGTGGTCACCAAAACGGCCGAGGAGATGGGCAAACCGGAGCCACTACTACGCAACATGGTAGGGCAACGGATTGGCATAAATAACGGGCCCATTGTTACGCTTTCCTCGGGAGATCTCAAGCGAGGCGTCCGATGTCAGCTATCACTGTAACCTTTGATTTGTGATTGCATGGCTTCCGCATTGTTTGGATCCCGGATCCACATTTTCTTATGTATCTTCCTCATTTGCTAACGGTTTAAAGTTACATTTGTGAATTACCGATATATGCCTATTCATGTTTCTATCTGCCAAGTAGCGTCTCGCCAGAAGTTGAAAAGTGTATAGGTCTGCTTAGTGATTAATAGTGGGAGCAACACTTATGTAGATTTGGTTATTTTTGGAAATGGGTGACTTTGATGGGTTTCAATTAATTAGACTCTCAATTTCTAAGTGTATCTTGATTGTAATGCTAAAACTATGACGCCAACAAGCCTGGGAGAGATCCGTTACTGCGGAGGCGACTACACTTCCAATCCGGTTCGTGACGTGGTCCTTTCTTTGTGCTCGAAGATGGTTAGTAAGGGTTGTTTAGCTTTCTTAGCACATCTTAGGGACGACATACTACTCAAGTACCCTCAATTGAATCGGGTTTCTAGGGGCTCGAGAATTTTGGACGTAGTTCCCTGCAGATCTTCCCTTCTGGTATGCCACTCCGGAGTAGATATTGATCAGATGATCTTGGAACCTGGCATTGACGCTCATTTCTGTTCTCAGAGCAGAATGGCTCCCACAATTCAAGAGAGTTAAAGGCCTACAAGAGTTGTTGAGCAAGGGCTTCATTAGACCAAGCAGCATCTCTGGGGTGTCCGGCTTTGCTCAGAAAGAAGAAGGACGGAGTTTCGATGCATAGACTCATAGACAATCGAGCAAGGTAACTATCAAGAACAAGGTATCCTCTTCCTCGCATTGATGACTTGTTCGATCAACTACAAGGTGCATGTGTCTCTCAAAGATCGACTTTGAGGAACCGGTTATCATCAATTCAAGACACGGCGAAATGACTTTGACGTAAGCCAAAGATCGCTGAATCCAGATACGGCATTACTAATTCAGAGTGATGTCTTTTTTGGTCTTACGAATCGCCCTGCCATGCTCATGAGCTTGATGAACGAGATTTTAAGCCATATTTTGGACCTTCTTCGTGATCGTATTTATTGATGATATATGCATACTCAAAGAGCAAAGAAGGAACATGAGGAGCACTGAGAATCTGGTGCAAATAGCTGCTGAGTAATAGTAGCTTTACGCCAAGTTCTCTAAGCGTGAGTTTTGGCTAGATGCAAAGCTAGTCCTTCTTGGGGCACGTGGTTTCAATGAGGGGTGATGGCAGATCCTTCTAAGATTGAGACAGTTGAAGAATTGCAAGACTCCACTAATGTGTCGAATATGCTGTTTTAATGGGTTAGACTAGTTACTACCGCCGATTCATTGGAAGGGATTCTCTTCATTGCTTCTCAATTGACGTAACTTGACCAAGCGCACGTCTCCAATTTGTATGGCCGTGAGAATGCGAGGAAAGCTATATCAGAAGCTTAAGACTTTGTTGACTGCCGCGACTATCCTCACCCGCTTAGAGGGTAAAGAATTTATCAAGTTATCGCGACGCATCCTATTCGGTTTGGGTGCAAAGTACACGTGAGAAGAACGTGATTGCCTATGCTTCAAGACAATTAAAAGTGCATTGAACGTGAACTTATCCAACTCATGACTTGAATTGGTCACAGTAGTGTTTGCTATTAAAGCAATGGAGATTAATTATTTAATGGGTTATGTGAGGTCTACACGATCATCGTAGGACTCTTCAAAGATGTCTTTACTCGTAAAGATTTAAATTTGAGACAAGAGGAGATGGATGGAACTGATCGGGCGATCAATACATCACTATTTTGGTATCATCCGGGAAGGCTTAATGTTGTAGCAGAGCGCGAGTAGAAAGGCGGAAGCATGGGAAGTTTAGCTCATCTGCGAAGCTTCTAGACGCCCATCGCTGCAGGTTCGGCACTGCCAATTCCACTTGACGAGGTTAGAAATAAATGAAAGATAGGAGTGATTGTTGGCTAGTGGAGTCGAGATCTTCTTCTCTGATGCAAGATTAAGGGAAAAACAGCTTGATGATGAGAAACTAAGGCGAATCCAAGATAAAGCATTATTGAGAGGGGCCAAAGCTGGACAATCGATGTAGGGCTGGGCGTGTTTTGAGAATCTGGCAGGCGGTATGGGCAGACCTCGAGTTGATGATTTGATCAACACTATTCCTCGGGCAGAGGCTCATAGTTCAAGGTATTCTATACATCCGTGCGACCAAGATGTACCGTGACCTCAAGAAACACTTTGGTGGAGTAGAACGTAGCCGTGATATTGTTGACTTTACGCTGCCTGGCCCAAACCGCCAAGAAGTGCATAAAGTATTAACACCAAAGGCCCGAGAAATCAAGCTTGTAGAACGCCCATTCCCCGAATTCGGCGTGAGAGAATTGCAACGGATTTTTAATGTGGTTGGTTTCCAAAGACAATGGGCAAGTATGACTCCATTTGGGTGATTTGGCTGACTAAAGCTGACTAAATCGCTCATTTCATTCCTGGGTCCAGCTCTATGTGACTTACACCGGCAGATAAAGTTGAAGCCAAGATCTATATCCTCGCAGATTGTTCGACAGACGTCTCCACCATCCATCATATTTCCGTATAGAGTGTGCCTAGCTCTAATTCTAAGTTTTGGAAAACATTGCACGCGGAATTGGGTACTAGGTTGACTCAATTAGTCCGCGTTTCCATCCTCGTGACCGACGGTCACCCTGAACGAACGATTCGGGGTTGGTCGAGGATATGCTTCGCGACTGATAGAGTTTGCGGCTACCGATAGCTTACCTTGGGCGTGAGTTTTCATACAAATAAATAGCTATCACTCAAGCATTGATATGGCCCCATTTGAAGTATTGTATTATGGGAGGAGATGTAGATCTCCATCAAGAGTTGGGTTTGATGCATCTGAGGTTAGAACTCAGTAAACCGACATTACAATTTTCGAGGGAAATAATCATGGAGAAAAGTGGAAGTTTACAAGTATTATTCAAGAAAAGCTTTCAAATGGGCGCAAGCAGTAGACAAAGCGAGTATGCAAGACGTGCGTTAGGTATAGAGACTTGGAGTTCACGGAGGAGTGATATCAAATGTCTTGTTGAAGGTTTCCACTATGAAAGGGTGATGCGGTCTAGGCAAAGAGGGGTAAACTAAGTCCAAGGTATATCGGGATCATTCTGCGTACCAAAGCTTAGCAGTGAGGTGGCTTATGACCATTTTGCCTCAGGCTCCGTAATGCCTGGAGTACATCCCAAGATTTCATGTGTCCATGTTATAGAAAAGATACCACGGAGATGGAAAACTACATCATCCGCTGGGATTCAGCTTTACTTGATGAGAACTTGTCATATGAGGAGGAGCCTCGTTGCTATTCTTAGATAGAGAAGTTTGCAAAAGTTGAGGTCATGGAGATTGCATCCATCAAGCGTTCAACCGTGGAGTTGATACGACCGACCATCAAGAGGCTACATGGGAAGGAGTTTTTGCAGATTTTATGTAAGAAGAATACTCCACATCCGCTTACGATGATTCGTGCAATTCTTTTCACTCTTGTTTATCTTCTTTTGGTTATCGCATATGTTCGGGACTAACGATGGGTAAACTGGTATCTATTGTAACGACCGCTTAGTCGCTTTGAGCAAAGCAGACTATTTTCATTCTCGAAATTAACCGACGGAACGATTTGTAGTAACGACGGACTGCCGTGTCACGACGGTTCACGAGGAGGTGTCGCTCATGACAACTTTAGAATTTTGAAATCGGATACTGAAAATCGACTTTCCGAACTTCGTGAATTTAACGGCAGAACGGACAGCATCCACGATTTAATCGACCGCGGAGTTCCCGCTATGCAAAACACTTCAACTTTGAGAAATTGAAGATACAAGAAACGAAGCTAATCGGGACCGTCAGGATTTTGTAGGCGGTGATCTGACCGTCATCGTGCGACGTCGCTACAGCCCACTGGAGTCGTGGAGGTTTTGAGATTTATCGCGATCGACCGTCATAGCATCGACGTCTGCTACAAAGTCAAGCAAATCCTGTGCAGCTTTAGGATTTCTCCACGCTTTAAGGGTCGTTTTGACTATTTCTTTCCTTAATTATAAAAGACGAGGTTTGAGGATACTGTCTATAATTACTTGGGGGTTAATAAGGGTAACCTTAATAATTAAATGGGGTTTTATCAGTCTCCTTACACTTAATTATACTTTTAATTAGGGTAAACCAAGAAGGAGGTTTTGGAATAAAAACAAACAAAAGAAAAGAGAGAGAGAAAGCTGAACGAGAGAGAGGATCGATTTGGAGAAGGGGAAACACAAAGCTTTGGAGAAAATTCTGCTTGCTTGATCACTAAAAGGATCTTCTATGGAGGCAGTTATGGTCTTTACTCACGGAGCATTCAGAGGTAAACTCTTAATAGTGAATGATATGTGTTGATAGGTATTGTAAACCCTACTATGTGCTTGACCGTGTATGCTTGCATGAATATGATGTGGTTATATATATTTGTGATTATATGAGCATTGATGTTCTTGAATCCCAAATCTTGAGAAAGAAACCCCTAATTCACTATAATGACGATGTCTTAGTATAAGAAGAAGGCTAATTGATATATTATATAATGAGATTGATGATGCTTTAGTATAAAAGAAGGCTTTGATATATTATATAACGAGATTAATTTATGCCTTAGTATGAAAGAGGGTTTACGAATTAGGGGGATCGGGGTGCTACTGCCCGGGCATTTTCAGGATAGAATATGGATCGGCAGCCATGCTCCTGGCATTCGTGATAGAATGAATATGAGATCGAGTGTCACGCCCGACACCGTGATAGAATATGGATCGGTGCCAATGCCACGGCACCAGGATAGAACGTGATGGTGGATCGGAGTGTCTTACGCTCCGACACCAGGATGTAATACGGATCGGTGCCACGCCCGGCATTCGTGATAGTACATGAGTCTGAGTGCCAATGCTCCGGCACCAGGATAGAAATAGAGGAGCGGAGTGTCACGATAATCGGTCATTGGGAGGAAGAAAGATAATGAATTCCTTGAAAGATAATGAATATACTCAATCTAACTAACTTAATTCCCAAACGTAGTCATTCGGTATCGGGAGGCTTTGAGTCCTCACGTAGAACTCTCGGTTGTAGTTATTGATGAATTCACAAAATGTTGTTATTGCTAAGGATGTTGAGTATTGTAGTTGATTTGTATTATTATTGATATATATCGCCTTCATTTTGAGTTGGCCGATGATATTCATCAAGATTATGTTGTAATCGACTCTCTACTTTTACGCTTTCTTCTTTGTTATTCAGGCACGTGCCAAACGGTTCCGCCAACTTCAACTCAATGTAAAGATCTAGCCGGCTTTCACTTTCATCGACAATTCAGTGAGCTCAACGCTGCCTAGCTTGATCCGGGTCTTCTTCTTCAAGTCTTGGAAAATGCCTTGAACTTCCGCACGGACTAGCTAGTATTTGTTTTACTTTCAGACATAATCCTAGTTTAGCAATTTGAGATAGATGTTCTTTATGGATGATGACTCGTGATTTTGGCCGAGATGTACCAATAATAGTTGTTGAATTGTTTTATTAATTGAGTTATCAAGTCTTCCGTAGATTTCTTTTGTTGATATTGTATTAAAATGCTAAGGTTTATACGGTTGGTTCAACACAAATGAGGGTAATGCGGTGCCAGCCTGGCCCCCATTTTGAGGTCGTGTGATACCTGATCATATTTTCTTAGGTGAAATTGCACAGCATTCGTAAAACTTCACAATGAAGATTTTTGCTTGCACGTCAAGTCCACGAGAAAAAAGACAGAAGGCTCAACGTGTTCCAATTATTGTTGAGGGTCAACTCAGTATATTTAAAACCTCGTGGGAAGTTAATCTCAGGTTCACAAGCTCAAATATAAGTATGATAGCTGCTTTATTTGGATAGAAGTTGAGCAATCGGGCCTTGAACCGAGATTTGACATGAGGGTTGATCAAATGGTCAATACACTTTTTGTAATTATTTTATGTATCAATCAAGATATAATATCATGAAGCTAGTTAAAAACTTTTCTTATATAATTTTCTTAATAATACTTTTGGTTATCAAATCTATGTTCTACTAAACAAAACTCTTCTTTACATTTGTGTTGTCATTTCAGATGCATTACCAAAGGAACTGACGTCCATTAATGGATATAGGAAGCGGCTGTGATTCAACGACATTAAACTAGAAAATGTGGTCATGTATCACATTCAAGTATCGCTAACTGTGATGTTAATTTAACCAACTAAAGATTCAGATAGAAAAGTAAGATCTTGACGCTTTAAAGAAGATGATGAAGAATATGTTTCGCAACTATGACTAGATATTGTGAAGAGATTTCTCAAAATGATCATCACGGCATTATTATTGAGTGTACATAAATTGTTATTATATCCATCTTCTTCCTCGCTTTTGGTCTCTCTTTAATTTCTTACCTATTTATACAGCTTTGTATCGTGACATTACAAATATATATGTATGATATGACCCTTCTTTTCTATATATATGTTGCTCTTGTCTATAAAAATTCTTATCTATGTGAGGAAACATTAATTTTAAGTTTCCGATCCAAGCCCAAGTCCAAGTCCTGTCTTTCTATATTTAATATATATTAATATAAATGTGTACATACATAATTACATGAGATCACTCATCATGTCAATCAATAGAGTGATAAAATAATAAATTATCATAAATTCCATCCTAAAGGATTTCAGAATAGAATTTTAACTCAATACTTAAAAATATTACATAGACAAAGAAGATAAAAATAGTAATCTTGTAATCTATCTGCAATGAATATATTCTACCTAATTCTATCACATGATTGAATCTTGATTCAATAAAATCCTTTTCTATTATTACATGGTGCACAAGTTAATATAAATACTGGAATTGAAATAGTTATCTATAATTGTTCACTTCCTCTTATGGAATTAGATTTAACACTTATGATGTGTTGTTAAATAGTGCAAGATTTGACGACATCATTGAGTTCTTTGTACGATCCTCTTTTGTAACTATTTGTGATCTCATAACAACATACATCCGCAAACGCCATCCTAAAATAATATTAGTTCATACATTGAACATCTTTATGAATTCACGTGTCTTTGCTTATCATTGATCGCCCACAACCTCTTCATATCTTTTGCTAAAATTCAACTATACTCATTATCAAACTCTAAATCACAAAGAACTAATTACCATACTCGAGTGAACGCTCATTCACTTTTCTCAAGATTTATTTACTAGTGTTTAACCAATCCGATGATCTTGTGACAC
>JAPXVU010000100.1:0-23291 GCA_027789145.1 Solanum arcanum
GTCAAGACCTTGTCTATGCATACGGTTGGCCACCACGGATTGTCCGGCCCATTTGGAGGGTCAAGCGAGCCGAAGCGAGCATCGCCTCATTCGGCGATTTTCGTGTGCTATAGCACACCATTTTTGGGTGATCCGGTTCGGCGTCAAAAATGCCAAATTTTTCGTGGGCGTCCGTCAAGACCTTGTCTATGCATACGGTTGGCCACCACGGATTGTCCGGCCCATTTGGAGGTCAAGCGAGCCGAAGCGAGCATCGCCTCATTCGGCGATTTTAGTGTGCTATAGCACACCATTTTTAGGTGATCCGGTTCCGGCGTCAAAAATGCCAAATTTTTCGTGGGCGTCCGTCAAGACCTTGTCTATGCATACGGTTGGCCACCACGGATTGTCCGGCCCATTTGGAGGGTCAAGCGAGCCGAAGCGAGCATCGCCTCATTCGGCGATTTTAGTGTGCTATAGCACACCATTTTTGGGTGATCCGGTTCGGCGTCAAAAATGCCAAATTTTTCGTGGGCGTCCGTCAAGACCTTGTCTATGCATACGGTTGGCCACCACGGATTGTCCGGCCCATTTGGAGGGTCAAGCGAGCCGAAGCGAGCATCGCCTCATTCGGCGATTTTAGTGTGCTATAGCACACCATTTTTGGGTGATCCAGTTCCGGCGTCAAAAATGCCAAATTTTTCGTGGGCGTCCGTCAAGACCTTGTCTATGCATACGGTTGGCCACCACGGATTGTCCGGCCCATTTGGAGGTCAAGCGAGCCGAAGCGAGCATCGCCTCATTCGGCGATTTTAGTGTGCTATAGCACACCATTTTTGGGTGATCCGGTTCGGCGTCAAAAATGCCAAATTTTTCGTGGGCGTCCGTCAAGACCTTGTCTATGCATACGGTTGGCCACCACGGATTGTCCGGCCCATTTGGAGGGTCAAGCGAGCCGAAGCGAGCATCGCCTCATTCGGCGATTTTCGTGTGCTATAGCACACCATTTTTGGGTGATCCGTTCGGCGTCAAAAATGCCAAATTTTTCGTGGGCGTCCGTCAAGACCTTGTCTATGCATCACGGTTGGCCACCACGGATTGTCCGGCCCATTTGGAGGTCAAGCGAGCCGAAGCGAGCATCGCCTCATTCGGCGATTTTAGTGTGCTATAGCACACCATTTTTAGGTGATCCGGTTCCGGCGTCAAAAATGCCAAATTTTTCGTGGGCGTCCGTCAAGACCTTGTCTATGCATACGGTTGGCCACCACGGATTGTCCGGCCCATTTGGAGGGTCAAGCGAGCCGAAGCGAGCATCGCCTCATTCGGCGATTTTAGTGTGCTATAGCACACCATTTTTGGGTGATCCGGTTCGGCGTCAAAAATGCCAAATTTTTCGTGGGCGTCCGTCAAGACCTTGTCTATGCATACGGTTGGCCACCACGGATTGTCCGGCCCATTTGGAGGTCAAGCGAGCCGAAGCGAGCATCGCCTCATTCGGCGATTTTAGTGTGCTATAGCACACCATTTTTAGGTGATCCGGTTCGGCGTCAAAAATGCCAAATTTTTCGTGGGCGTCCGTCAAGACCTTGTCTATGCATACGGTTGGCCACCACGGATTGTCGGCCCATTTGGAGGGTCAAGCGAGCCGAAGCGAGCATCGCCTCATTCGGCGATTTTAGTGTGCTATAGCACACCATTTTTAGGTGATCAGTTCCGGCGTCAAAAATGCCAAATTTTTCGTGGGCGTCCGTCAAGACCTTGTCTATGCATACGGTTGGCCACCACGGATTGTCCGGCCCATTTGGAGGGTCAAGCGAGCCGAAGCGAGCATCGCCTCATTCGGCGATTTTAGTGTGCTATAGCACACCATTTTTAGGTGATCCGGTTCGGCGTCAAAAATGCCAAATTTTTCGTGGGCGTCCGTCAAGACCTTGTCTATGCATACGGTTGGCCACCACGGATTGTCCGGCCCATTTGGAGGGTCAAGCGAGCCGAAGCGAGCATCGCCTCATTCGGCGATTTTAGTGTGCTATAGCACACCATTTTTAGGTGATCATTCGGCGTCAAAAATGCCAAATTTTTCGTGGGCGTCCGTCAAGACCTTGTCTATGCATACGGTTGGCCACCACGGATTGTCCGGCCCATTTGGAGGGTCAAGCGAGCCGAAGCGAGCATCGCCTCATTCGGCGATTTTAGTGTGCTATAGCACACCATTTTTAGGTGATCCAGTTCCGGCGTCAAAAATGCCAAATTTTTCGTGGGCGTCCGTCAAGACCTTGTCTATGCATACGGTTGGCCACCACGGATTGTCCGGCCCATTTGGAGGTCAAGCGAGCCGAAGCGAGCATCGCCTCATTCGGCGATTTTAGTGTGCTATAGCACACCATTTTTAGGTGATCCGGTTCGGCGTCAAAAATGCCAAATTTTTCGTGGGCGTCCGTCAAGACCTTGTCTATGCATACGGTTGGCCACCACGGATTGTCCGGCCCATTTGGAGGGTCAAGCGAGCCGAAGCGAGCATCGCCTCATTCGGCGATTTTCGTGTGCTATAGCACACCATTTTTAGGTGATCCAGTTCGGCGTCAAAAATGCCAAATTTTTCGTGGGCGTCCGTCAAGACCTTGTCTATGCATACGGTTGGCCACCACGGATTGTCCGGCCCATTTGGAGGTCAAGCGAGCCGAAGCGAGCATCGCCTCATTCGGCGATTTTAGTGTGCTATAGCACACCATTTTTAGGTGATCCGGTTCCGGCGTCAAAAATGCCAAATTTTTCGTGGGCGTCCGTCAAGACCTTGTCTATGCATACGGTTGGCCACCACGGATTGTCCGGCCCATTTGGAGGGTCAAGCGAGCCGAAGCGAGCATCGCCTCATTCGGCGATTTTCGTGTGCTATAGCACACCATTTTTAGGTGATCCGGTTCCGGCGTCAAAAATGCCAAATTTTTCGTGGGCGTCCGTCAAGACCTTGTCTATGCATACGGTTGGCCACCACGGATTGTCCGGCCCATTTGGAGGTCAAGCGAGCCCAGGCGAGCATCGCCTCATTTCGGCGATTTTCGTGTGCCATAGCACACCATTTTTTGGGTGATCCAGGTCCCGACGTCAAAATTGCCAAAAAATTTTCGTGGTCATCCGTCAAGACCTTGTCTTTGCATACGGATGGCCACCACGGATTGTCCGGCCCAATTGGAGGGTCAAGCGAGCCGAAGCGAGCATCGCCTCATTCGGCGATTTTAGTGTGCTATAGCACACCATTTTTAGGTGATCCGGTTTCGGCGTCAAAAATGCCAAATTTTTCGTGGGCGTCCGTCAAGACCTTGTCTATGCATACGGTTGGCCACCACGGATTGTCCGGCCCATTTGGAGGTCAAGCGAGCCGAAGCGAGCATCGCCTCATTCGGCGATTTTAGTGTGCTATAGCACACCATTTTTGGGTGATCCGGATTCGGCGTCAAAAATGCCAAATTTTTCGTGGGCGTCCGTCAAGACCTTGTCTATGCATACGGTTGGCCACCACGGATTGTCCGGCCCATTTGGAGGGTCAAGCGAGCCGAAGCGAGCATCGCCTCATTCGGCGATTTTCGTGTGCTATAGCACACCATTTTTAGGTGATCCGGTTCGGCGTCAAAAATGCCAAATTTTTCGTGGGCGTCCGTCAAGACCTTGTCTATGCATACGGTTGGCCACCACGGATTGTCCGGCCCATTTGGAGGGTCAAGCGAGCCGAAGCGAGCATCGCCTCATTCGGCGATTTTAGTGTGCTATAGCACACCATTTTTGGGTGATCCGGTTCGGCGTCAAAAATGCCAAATTTTTCGTGGGCGTCCGTCAAGACCTTGTCTATGCATACGGTTGGCCACCACGGATTGTCCGGCCCATTTGGAGGTCAAGCGAGCCGAAGCGAGCATCGCCTCATTCGGCGATTTTAGTGTGCTATAGCACACCATTTTTAGGTGATCCGGATTCGGCGTCAAAAATGCCAAATTTTTCGTGGGCGTCCGTCAAGACCTTGTCTATGCATCACGGTTGGCCACCACGGATTGTCCGGCCCATTTGGAGGGTCAAGCGAGCCGAAGCGAGCATCGCCTCATTCGGCGATTTTAGTGTGCTATAGCACACCATTTTTAGGTGATCCAGTTCCGGCGTCAAAAATGCCAAATTTTTCGTGGGCGTCCGTCAAGACCTTGTCTATGCATACGGTTGGCCACCACGGATTGTCCGGCCCATTTGGAGGGTCAAGCGAGCCGAAGCGAGCATCGCCTCATTCGGCGATTTTAGTGTGCTATAGCACACCATTTTTGGGTGATCCGGTTCGGCGTCAAAAATGCCAAATTTTTCGTGGGCGTCCGTCAAGACCTTGTCTATGCATACGGTTGGCCACCACGGATTGTCCGGCCCATTTGGAGGGTCAATCGAGCCGAAGCGAGCATCGCCTCATTCGGCGATTTTAGGTGTGCTATAGCACACCATTTTTAGGTGATCCGGTTCCGGCGTCAAAAATGCCAAATTTTTCGTGGGCGTCCGTCAAGACCTTGTCTATGCATACGGTTGGCCACCACGGATTGTCCGGCCCATTTGGAGGGTCAAGCGAGCCGAAGCGAGCATCGCCTCATTCGGCGATTTTCGTGTGCTATAGCACACCATTTTTGGGTGATCCGGTTCGGCGTCAAAAATGCCAAATTTTTCGTGGGCGTCCGTCAAGACCTTGTCTATGCATCACGGTTGGCCACCACGGATTGTCCGGCCCATTTGGAGGTCAAGCGAGCCGAAGCGAGCATCGCCTCATTCGGCGATTTTCGTGTGCTATAGCACACCATTTTTAGGTGATCCAGTTCCGGCGTCAAAAATGCCAAATTTTTCGTGGGCGTCCGTCAAGACCTTGTCTATGCATACGGTTGGCCACCACGGATTGTCCGGCCCATTTGGAGGGTCAAGCGAGCCGAAGCGAGCATCGCCTCATTCGGCGATTTTAGTGTGCTATAGCACACCATTTTTAGGTGATCCGGATTCCGGCGTCAAAAATGCCAAATTTTTCGTGGGCGTCCGTCAAGACCTTGTCTATGCATACGGTTGGCCACCACGGATTGTCCGGCCCATTTGGAGGGTCAAAGCGAGCCGAAGCGAGCATCGCCTCATTCGGCGATTTTAGTGTGCTATAGCACACCATTTTTAGGTGATCCGGTTCGGCGTCAAAAATGCCAAATTTTTCGTGGGCGTCCGTCAAGACCTTGTCTATGCATACGGTTGGCCACCACGGATTGTCCGGCCCATTTGGAGGGTCAAGCGAGCCGAAGCGAGCATCGCCTCATTCGGCGATTTTAGTGTGCTATAGCACACCATTTTTGGGTGATCCGGATTCGGCGTCAAAAATGCCAAATTTTTCGTGGGCGTCCGTCAAGACCTTGTCTATGCATACGGTTGGCCACCACGGATTGTCCGGCCCATTTGGAGGGTCAAGCGAGCCGAAGCGAGCATCGCCTCATTCGGCGATTTTCGTGTGCTATAGCACACCATTTTTAGGTGATCCGGTTCGGCGTCAAAAATGCCAAATTTTTCGTGGGCGTCCGTCAAGACCTTGTCTATGCATACGGTTGGCCACCACGGATTGTCCGGCCCATTTGGAGGGTCAAGCGAGCCGAAGCGAGCATCGCCTCATTCGGCGATTTTAGTGTGCTATAGCACACCATTTTTAGGTGATCCGGTTCGGCGTCAAAAATGCCAAATTTTTCGTGGGCGTCCGTCAAGACCTTGTCTATGCATACGGTTGGCCACCACGGATTGTCCGGCCCATTTGGAGGGTCAAGCGAGCCGAAGCGAGCATCGCCTCATTCGGCGATTTTAGTGTGCTATAGCACACCATTTTTAGGTGATCCGGATTCGGCGTCAAAAATGCCAAATTTTTCGTGGGCGTCCGTCAAGACCTTGTCTATGCATACGGTTGGCCACCACGGATTGTCGGCCCATTTGGAGGGTCAAGCGAGCCGAAGCGAGCATCGCCTCATTCGGCGATTTTAGTGTGCTATAGCACACCATTTTTAGGTGATCCGGTTCGGCGTCAAAAATGCCAAATTTTTCGTGGGCGTCCGTCAAGACCTTGTCTATGCATACGGTTGGCCACCACGGATTGTCCGGCCCATTTGGAGGTCAAGCGAGCCGAAGCGAGCATCGCCTCATTCGGCGATTTTAGTGTGCTATAGCACACCATTTTTAGGTGATCCGGTTCGGCGTCAAAAATGCCAAATTTTTCGTGGGCGTCCGTCAAGACCTTGTCTATGCATACGGTTGGCCACCACGGATTGTCCGGCCCATTTGGAGGTCAAGCGAGCCGAAGCGAGCATCGCCTCATTCGGCGATTTTCGTGTGCTATAGCACACCATTTTTGGGTGATCCGGTTCCGGCGTCAAAAATGCCAAATTTTTCGTGGGCGTCCGTCAAGACCTTGTCTATGCATACGGTTGGCCACCACGGATTGTCCGGCCCATTTGGAGGTCAAAGCGAGCCGAAGCGAGCATCGCCTCATTCGGCGATTTTCGTGTGCTATAGCACACCATTTTTAGGTGATCAGTTCGGCGTCAAAAATGCCAAATTTTTCGTGGGCGTCCGTCAAGACCTTGTCTATGCATACGGTTGGCCACCACGGATTGTCCGGCCCATTTGGAGGTCAAGCGAGCCGAAGCGAGCATCGCCTCATTCGGCGATTTTAGTGTGCTATAGCACACCATTTTTAGGGTGATCCAGTTCCGGCGTCAAAAATGCCAAATTTTTCGTGGGCGTCCGTCAAGACCTTGTCTATGCATACGGTTGGCCACCACGGATTGTCCGGCCCATTTGGAGGTCAAGCGAGCCGAAGCGAGCATCGCCTCATTCGGCGATTTTAGTGTGCTATAGCACACCATTTTTGGGTGATCCGGTTCGGCGTCAAAAATGCCAAATTTTTCGTGGGCGTCCGTCAAGACCTTGTCTATGCATACGGTTGGCCACCACGGATTGTCCGGCCCATTTGGAGGTCAAGCGAGCCGAAGCGAGCATCGCCTCATTCGGCGATTTTCGTGTGCTATAGCACACCATTTTTGGGTGATCCAGTTCCGGCGTCAAAAATGCCAAATTTTTCGTGGGCGTCCGTCAAGACCTTGTCTATGCATACGGTTGGCCACCACGGATTGTCCGGCCCATTTGGAGGGTCAAGCGAGCCGAAGCGAGCATCGCCTCATTCGGCGATTTTAGTGTGCTATAGCACACCATTTTTAGGTGATCCGGTTCGGCGTCAAAAATGCCAAATTTTTCGTGGGCGTCCGTCAAGACCTTGTCTATGCATACGGTTGGCCACCACGGATTGTCCGGCCCATTTGGAGGTCAAGCGAGCCGAAGCGAGCATCGCCTCATTCGGCGATTTTAGTGTGCTATAGCACACCATTTTTGGGTGATCCGGATTCGGCGTCAAAAATGCCAAATTTTTCGTGGGCGTCCGTCAAGACCTTGTCTATGCATACGGTTGGCCACCACGGATTGTCCGGCCCATTTGGAGGGTCAAGCGAGCCGAAGCGAGCATCGCCTCATTCGGCGATTTTCGTGTGCTATAGCACACCATTTTTAGGTGATCCAGTTCCGGCGTCAAAAATGCCAAATTTTTCGTGGGCGTCCGTCAAGACCTTGTCTATGCATACGGTTGGCCACCACGGATTGTCCGGCCCATTTGGAGGGTCAAGCGAGCCGAAGCGAGCATCGCCTCATTCGGCGATTTTAGTGTGCTATAGCACACCATTTTTAGGTGATCCGGATTCGGCGTCAAAAATGCCAAATTTTTCGTGGGCGTCCGTCAAGACCTTGTCTATGCATACGGTTGGCCACCACGGATTGTCCGGCCCATTTGGAGGTCAAGCGAGCCGAAGCGAGCATCGCCTCATTCGGCGATTTTAGTGTGCTATAGCACACCATTTTTAGGTGATCCGGATTCGGCGTCAAAAATGCCAAATTTTTCGTGGGCGTCCGTCAAGACCTTGTCTATGCATACGGTTGGCCACCACGGATTGTCCGGCCCATTTGGAGGTCAAGCGAGCCGAAGCGAGCATCGCCTCATTCGGCGATTTTCGTGTGCTATAGCACACCATTTTTAGGTGATCCGGTTCCGGCGTCAAAAATGCCAAATTTTTCGTGGGCGTCCGTCAAGACCTTGTCTATGCATACGGTTGGCCACCACGGATTGTCCGGCCCATTTGGAGGGTCAAGCGAGCCGAAGCGAGCATCGCCTCATTCGGCGATTTTAGTGTGCTATAGCACACCATTTTTAGGTGATCAGTTCGGCGTCAAAAATGCCAAATTTTTCGTGGGCGTCCGTCAAGACCTTGTCTATGCATACGGTTGGCCACCACGGATTGTCCGGCCCATTTGGAGGAGTCAAGCGAGCCGAAGCGAGCATCGCCTCATTCGGCGATTTTAGTGTGCTATAGCACACCATTTTTAGGTGATCCAGTTCGGCGTCAAAAATGCCAAATTTTTCGTGGGCGTCCGTCAAGACCTTGTCTATGCATACGGTTGGCCACCACGGATTGTCCGGCCCATTTGGAGGGTCAAGCGAGCCGAAGCGAGCATCGCCTCATTCGGCGATTTTCGTGTGCTATAGCACACCATTTTTAGGTGATCCGGATTCGGCGTCAAAAATGCCAAATTTTTCGTGGGCGTCCGTCAAGACCTTGTCTATGCATACGGTTGGCCACCACGGATTGTCCGGCCCATTTGGAGGTCAAGCGAGCCGAAGCGAGCATCGCCTCATTCGGCGATTTTAGTGTGCTATAGCACACCATTTTTAGGTGATCCGGTTCCGGCGTCAAAAATGCCAAATTTTTCGTGGGCGTCCGTCAAGACCTTGTCTATGCATACGGTTGGCCACCACGGATTGTCCGGCCCATTTGGAGGGTCAAGCGAGCCGAAG
Organism: Solanum arcanum; assembly: GCA_027789145.1. Taxonomy (NCBI): domain Eukaryota; kingdom Viridiplantae; phylum Streptophyta; class Magnoliopsida; order Solanales; family Solanaceae; genus Solanum; species Solanum arcanum. The sequence continues at coordinate 8,912 of JAPXVU010000100.1, forward strand.
CGAGCATCGCCTCATTCGGCGATTTTCGTGTGCTATAGCACACCATTTTTAGGTGATCGGATTCGGCGTCAAAAATGCCAAATTTTTCGTGGGCGTCCGTCAAGACCTTGTCTATGCATACGGTTGGCCACCACGGATTGTCCGGCCCATTTGGAGGGTCAAAGCGAGCCGAAGCGAGCATCGCCTCATTCGGCGATTTTAGTGTGCTATAGCACACCATTTTTAGGGTGATCCGGTTCGGCGTCAAAAATGCCAAATTTTTCGTGGGCGTCCGTCAAGACCTTGTCTATGCATACGGTTGGCCACCACGGATTGTCCGGCCCATTTGGAGGTCAAGCGAGCCGAAGCGAGCATCGCCTCATTCGGCGATTTTCGTGTGCTATAGCACACCATTTTTAGGTGATCCGGTTCGGCGTCAAAAATGCCAAATTTTTCGTGGGCGTCCGTCAAGACCTTGTCTATGCATACGGTTGGCCACCACGGATTGTCCGGCCCATTTGGAGGGTCAAGCGAGCCGAAGCGAGCATCGCCTCATTCGGCGATTTTCGTGTGCTATAGCACACCATTTTTAGGTGATCAGTTCCGGCGTCAAAAATGCCAAATTTTTCGTGGGCGTCCGTCAAGACCTTGTCTATGCATACGGTTGGCCACCACGGATTGTCCGGCCCATTTGGAGGTCAAGCGAGCCGAAGCGAGCATCGCCTCATTCGGCGATTTTAGTGTGCTATAGCACACCATTTTTAGGTGATCCGGTTCCGGCGTCAAAAATGCCAAATTTTTCGTGGGCGTCCGTCAAGACCTTGTCTATGCATCACGGTTGGCCACCACGGATTGTCCGGCCCATTTGGAGGTCAAGCGAGCCGAAGCGAGCATCGCCTCATTCGGCGATTTTAGTGTGCTATAGCACACCATTTTTAGGGTGATCAGTTCCGGCGTCAAAAATGCCAAATTTTTCGTGGGCGTCCGTCAAGACCTTGTCTATGCATACGGTTGGCCACCACGGATTGTCCGGCCCATTTGGAGGTCAAGCGAGCCGAAGCGAGCATCGCCTCATTCGGCGATTTTAGTGTGCTATAGCACACCATTTTTAGGTGATCAGTTCCGGCGTCAAAAATGCCAAATTTTTCGTGGGCGTCCGTCAAGACCTTGTCTATGCATACGGTTGGCCACCACGGATTGTCCGGCCCATTTGGAGGGTCAAAGCGAGCCGAAGCGAGCATCGCCTCATTCGGCGATTTTAGGTGTGCTATAGCACACCATTTTTGGGTGATCCGGATTCGGCGTCAAAAATGCCAAATTTTTCGTGGGCGTCCGTCAAGACCTTGTCTATGCATACGGTTGGCCACCACGGATTGTCCGGCCCATTTGGAGGGTCAAGCGAGCCGAAGCGAGCATCGCCTCATTCGGCGATTTTCGTGTGCTATAGCACACCATTTTTAGGGTGATCCAGTTCGGCGTCAAAAATGCCAAATTTTTCGTGGGCGTCCGTCAAGACCTTGTCTATGCATACGGTTGGCCACCACGGATTGTCCGGCCCATTTGGAGGGTCAAGCGAGCCGAAGCGAGCATCGCCTCATTCGGCGATTTTAGTGTGCTATAGCACACCATTTTTAGGTGATCAGTTCGGCGTCAAAAATGCCAAATTTTTCGTGGGCGTCCGTCAAGACCTTGTCTATGCATACGGTTGGCCACCACGGATTGTCCGGCCCATTTGGAGGTCAAGCGAGCCGAAGCGAGCATCGCCTCATTCGGCGATTTTAGTGTGCTATAGCACACCATTTTTAGGTGATCCGGATTCGGCGTCAAAAATGCCAAATTTTTCGTGGGCGTCCGTCAAGACCTTGTCTATGCATACGGTTGGCCACCACGGATTGTCCGGCCCATTTGGAGGTCAAGCGAGCCGAAGCGAGCATCGCCTCATTCGGCGATTTTCGTGTGCTATAGCACACCATTTTTGGGTGATCCGGTTCGGCGTCAAAAATGCCAAATTTTTCGTGGGCGTCCGTCAAGACCTTGTCTATGCATACGGTTGGCCACCACGGATTGTCCGGCCCATTTGGAGGGTCAAGCGAGCCGAAGCGAGCATCGCCTCATTCGGCGATTTTAGTGTGCTATAGCACACCATTTTTAGGTGATCAGTTCCGGCGTCAAAAATGCCAAATTTTTCGTGGGCGTCCGTCAAGACCTTGTCTATGCATACGGTTGGCCACCACGGATTGTCCGGCCCATTTGGAGGTCAAGCGAGCCGAAGCGAGCATCGCCTCATTCGGCGATTTTCGTGTGCTATAGCACACCATTTTTGGGTGATCCGGATCCGGCGTCAAAAATGCCAAATTTTTCGTGGGCGTCCGTCAAGACCTTGTCTATGCATACGGTTGGCCACCACGGATTGTCCGGCCCATTTGGAGGGTCAAGCGAGCCGAAGCGAGCATCGCCTCATTCGGCGATTTTAGGTGTGCTATAGCACACCATTTTTAGGTGATCGGGATTCGGCGTCAAAAATGCCAAATTTTTCGTGGGCGTCCGTCAAGACCTTGTCTATGCATACGGTTGGCCACCACGGATTGTCCGGCCCATTTGGAGGGTCAAGCGAGCCGAAGCGAGCATCGCCTCATTCGGCGATTTTCGTGTGCTATAGCACACCATTTTTAGGTGATCCGGTTCGGCGTCAAAAATGCCAAATTTTTCGTGGGCGTCCGTCAAGACCTTGTCTATGCATACGGTTGGCCACCACGGATTGTCCGGCCCATTTGGAGGTCAAGCGAGCCGAAGCGAGCATCGCCTCATTCGGCGATTTTAGTGTGCTATAGCACACCATTTTTAGGTGATCCGGTTCCGGCGTCAAAAATGCCAAATTTTTCGTGGGCGTCCGTCAAGACCTTGTCTATGCATACGGTTGGCCACCACGGATTGTCCGGCCCATTTGGAGGTCAAGCGAGCCGAAGCGAGCATCGCCTCATTCGGCGATTTTAGTGTGCTATAGCACACCATTTTTAGGTGATCCGGATTCGGCGTCAAAAATGCCAAATTTTTCGTGGGCGTCCGTCAAGACCTTGTCTATGCATACGGTTGGCCACCACGGATTGTCCGGCCCATTTGGAGGGTCAAGCGAGCCGAAGCGAGCATCGCCTCATTCGGCGATTTTAGTGTGCTATAGCACACCATTTTTAGGTGATCAGTTCGGCGTCAAAAATGCCAAATTTTTCGTGGGCGTCCGTCAAGACCTTGTCTATGCATACGGTTGGCCACCACGGATTGTCCGGCCCATTTGGAGGTCAAGCGAGCCGAAGCGAGCATCGCCTCATTCGGCGATTTTAGTGTGCTATAGCACACCATTTTTAGGTGATCCGGATTCGGCGTCAAAAATGCCAAATTTTTCGTGGGCGTCCGTCAAGACCTTGTCTATGCATACGGTTGGCCACCACGGATTGTCCGGCCCATTTGGAGGGTCAAGCGAGCCGAAGCGAGCATCGCCTCATTCGGCGATTTTCGTGTGCTATAGCACACCATTTTTAGGTGATCCAGTTCCGGCGTCAAAAATGCCAAATTTTTCGTGGGCGTCCGTCAAGACCTTGTCTATGCATACGGTTGGCCACCACGGATTGTCCGGCCCATTTGGAGGTCAAGCGAGCCGGCGAGCATCGCCTCATTCGGCGATTTTAGTGTGCTATAGCACACCATTTTTAGGTGATCCGGATTAAGCGTCAAAAATGCCAAATTTTTCGTGGGCGTCCGTCAAGACCTTGTCTATGCATACGGTTGGCCACCACGGATTGTCCGGCCCATTTGGAGGGTCAAGCGAGCCGAAGCGAGCATCGCCTCATTCGGCGATTTTAGTGTGCTATAGCACACCATTTTTGGGTGATCAGGATTCCGGCGTCAAAAATGCCAAATTTTTCGTGGGCGTCCGTCAAGACCTTGTCTATGCATACGGTTGGCCACCACGGATTGTCGGCCCATTTGGAGGTCAAGCGAGCCGAAGCGAGCATCGCCTCATTCGGCGATTTTAGTGTGCTATAGCACACCATTTTTAGGTGATCAGTTCCGGCGTCAAAAATGCCAAATTTTTCGTGGGCGTCCGTCAAGACCTTGTCTATGCATACGGTTGGCCACCACGGATTGTCCGGCCCATTTGGAGGTCAAGCGAGGCCCGAAGCGAGCATCGCCTCATTCGGCGATTTTAGTGTGCTATAGCACACCATTTTTAGGTGATCCGGTTCGGCGTCAAAAATGCCAAATTTTTCGTGGGCGTCCGTCAAGACCTTGTCTATGCATACGGTTGGCCACCACGGATTGTCCGGCCCATTTGGAGGTCAAGCGAGCCGAAGCGAGCATCGCCTCATTCGGCGATTTTAGTGTGCTATAGCACACCATTTTTAGGTGATCCGGTTCGGCGTCAAAAATGCCAAATTTTTCGTGGGCGTCCGTCAAGACCTTGTCTATGCATACGGTTGGCCACCACGGATTGTCCGGCCCATTTGGAGGGTCAAGCGAGCCGAAGCGAGCATCGCCTCATTCGGCGATTTTCGTGTGCTATAGCACACCATTTTTAGGTGATCCGGTTCGGCGTCAAAAATGCCAAATTTTTCGTGGGCGTCCGTCAAGACCTTGTCTATGCATACGGTTGGCCACCACGGATTGTCCGGCCCATTTGGAGGTCAAGCGAGCCGAAGCGAGCATCGCCTCATTCGGCGATTTTAGTGTGCTATAGCACACCATTTTTAGGTGATCCGGTTCGGCGTCAAAAATGCCAAATTTTTCGTGGGCGTCCGTCAAGACCTTGTCTATGCATACGGTTGGCCACCACGGATTGTCCGGCCCATTTGGAGGTCAAGCGAGCCGAAGCGAGCATCGCCTCATTCGGCGATTTTAGTGTGCTATAGCACACCATTTTTAGGTGATCCGGTTCCGGCGTCAAAAATGCCAAATTTTTCGTGGGCGTCCGTCAAGACCTTGTCTATGCATACGGTTGGCCACCACGGATTGTCCGGCCCATTTGGAGGTCAAGCGAGCCGAAGCGAGCATCGCCTCATTCGGCGATTTTAGTGTGCTATAGCACACCATTTTTAGGTGATCCAGTTCCGGCGTCAAAAATGCCAAATTTTTCGTGGGCGTCCGTCAAGACCTTGTCTATGCATACGGTTGGCCACCACGGATTGTCCGGCCCATTTGGAGGTCAAAGCGAGCCGAAGCGAGCATCGCCTCATTCGGCGATTTTAGTGTGCTATAGCACACCATTTTTAGGTGATCCGGATCCGGCGTCAAAAATGCCAAATTTTTCGTGGGCGTCCGTCAAGACCTTGTCTATGCATACGGTTGGCCACCACGGATTGTCCGGCCCATTTGGAGGGTCAAGCGAGCCGAAGCGAGCATCGCCTCATTCGGCGATTTTAGTGTGCTATAGCACACCATTTTTAGGTGATCCGGATTCGGCGTCAAAAATGCCAAATTTTTCGTGGGCGTCCGTCAAGACCTTGTCTATGCATACGGTTGGCCACCACGGATTGTCCGGCCCATTTGGAGGGTCAAGCGAGCCGAAGCGAGCATCGCCTCATTCGGCGATTTTAGTGTGCTATAGCACACCATTTTTGGGTGATCCGGATTCGGCGTCAAAAATGCCAAATTTTTCGTGGGCGTCCGTCAAGACCTTGTCTATGCATACGGTTGGCCACCACGGATTGTCCGGCCCATTTGGAGGTCAAGCGAGCCGAAGCGAGCATCGCCTCATTCGGCGATTTTCGTGTGCTATAGCACACCATTTTTAGGTGATCAGTTCGGCGTCAAAAATGCCAAATTTTTCGTGGGCGTCCGTCAAGACCTTGTCTATGCATACGGTTGGCCACCACGGATTGTCCGGCCCATTTGGAGGGTCAAGCGAGCCGAAGCGAGCATCGCCTCATTCGGCGATTTTAGTGTGCTATAGCACACCATTTTTGGGTGATCAGTTCGGCGTCAAAAATGCCAAATTTTTCGTGGGCGTCCGTCAAGACCTTGTCTATGCATACGGTTGGCCACCACGGATTGTCCGGCCCATTTGGAGGGTCAAGCGAGCCGAAGCGAGCATCGCCTCATTCGGCGATTTTCGTGTGCTATAGCACACCATTTTTAGGTGATCCGGATTCGGCGTCAAAAATGCCAAATTTTTCGTGGGCGTCCGTCAAGACCTTGTCTATGCATACGGTTGGCCACCACGGATTGTCCGGCCCATTTGGAGGTCAAGCGAGCCGAAGCGAGCATCGCCTCATTCGGCGATTTTCGTGTGCTATAGCACACCATTTTTGGGTGATCCGGATTCGGCGTCAAAAATGCCAAATTTTTCGTGGGCGTCCGTCAAGACCTTGTCTATGCATACGGTTGGCCACCACGGATTGTCCGGCCCATTTGGAGGGTCAAGCGAGCCGAAGCGAGCATCGCCTCATTCGGCGATTTTAGTGTGCTATAGCACACCATTTTTAGGTGATCCGGTTCGGCGTCAAAAATGCCAAATTTTTCGTGGGCGTCCGTCAAGACCTTGTCTATGCATACGGTTGGCCACCACGGATTGTCCGGCCCATTTGGAGGGTCAAGCGAGCCGAAGCGAGCATCGCCTCATTCGGCGATTTTAGTGTGCTATAGCACACCATTTTTAGGTGATCCGGTTCGGCGTCAAAAATGCCAAATTTTTCGTGGGCGTCCGTCAAGACCTTGTCTATGCATACGGTTGGCCACCACGGATTGTCCGGCCCATTTGGAGGTCAAGCGAGCCGAAGCGAGCATCGCCTCATTCGGCGATTTTCGTGTGCTATAGCACACCATTTTTAGGTGATCCGGTTCGGCGTCAAAAATGCCAAATTTTTCGTGGGCGTCCGTCAAGACCTTGTCTATGCATCACGGTTGGCCACCACGGATTGTCCGGCCCATTTGGAGGGTCAAAGCGAGCCGAAGCGAGCATCGCCTCATTCGGCGATTTTCGTGTGCTATAGCACACCATTTTTAGGTGATCAGTTCCGGCGTCAAAAATGCCAAATTTTTCGTGGGCGTCCGTCAAGACCTTGTCTATGCATCACGGTTGGCCACCACGGATTGTCCGGCCCATTTGGAGGGTCAAGCGAGCCGAAGCGAGCATCGCCTCATTCGGCGATTTTAGTGTGCTATAGCACACCATTTTTAGGTGATCGGATTCGGCGTCAAAAATGCCAAATTTTTCGTGGGCGTCCGTCAAGACCTTGTCTATGCATACGGTTGGCCACCACGGATTGTCCGGCCCATTTGGAGGTCAAGCGAGCCGAAGCGAGCATCGCCTCATTCGGCGATTTTAGTGTGCTATAGCACACCATTTTTAGGTGATCAGTTCGGCGTCAAAAATGCCAAATTTTTCGTGGGCGTCCGTCAAGACCTTGTCTATGCATACGGTTGGCCACCACGGATTGTCCGGCCCATTTGGAGGTCAAGCGAGCCGAAGCGAGCATCGCCTCATTCGGCGATTTTAGTGTGCTATAGCACACCATTTTTAGGTGATCGGATTCGGCGTCAAAAATGCCAAATTTTTCGTGGGCGTCCGTCAAGACCTTGTCTATGCATCACGGTTGGCCACCACGGATTGTCCGGCCCATTTGGAGGGTCAAGCGAGCCGAAGCGAGCATCGCCTCATTCGGCGATTTTAGTGTGCTATAGCACACCATTTTTAGGTGATCCGGTTCGGCGTCAAAAATGCCAAATTTTTCGTGGGCGTCCGTCAAGACCTTGTCTATGCATACGGTTGGCCACCACGGATTGTCCGGCCCATTTGGAGGGTCAAGCGAGCCGAAGCGAGCATCGCCTCATTCGGCGATTTTAGTGTGCTATAGCACACCATTTTTAGGTGATCCGGTTCGGCGTCAAAAATGCCAAATTTTTCGTGGGCGTCCGTCAAGACCTTGTCTATGCATACGGTTGGCCACCACGGATTGTCCGGCCCATTTGGAGGGTCAAGCGAGCCGAAGCGAGCATCGCCTCATTCGGCGATTTTAGTGTGCTATAGCACACCATTTTTAGGTGATCAGTTCCGGCGTCAAAAATGCCAAATTTTTCGTGGGCGTCCGTCAAGACCTTGTCTATGCATCACGGTTGGCCACCACGGATTGTCCGGCCCATTTGGAGGGTCAAGCGAGCCGAAGCGAGCATCGCCTCATTCGGCGATTTTAGGTGTGCTATAGCACACCATTTTTGGGTGATCCGGTTCGGCGTCAAAAATGCCAAATTTTTCGTGGGCGTCCGTCAAGACCTTGTCTATGCATACGGTTGGCCACCACGGATTGTCCGGCCCATTTGGAGGGTCAAGCGAGCCGAAGCGAGCATCGCCTCATTCGGCGATTTTCGTGTGCTATAGCACACCATTTTTAGGTGATCCGGATTCCGGCGTCAAAAATGCCAAATTTTTCGTGGGCGTCCGTCAAGACCTTGTCTATGCATACGGTTGGCCACCACGGATTGTCCGGCCCATTTGGAGGGTCAAGCGAGCCGAAGCGAGCATCGCCTCATTCGGCGATTTTAGTGTGCTATAGCACACCATTTTTAGGTGATCGGATTCGGCGTCAAAAATGCCAAATTTTTCGTGGGCGTCCGTCAAGACCTTGTCTATGCATACGGTTGGCCACCACGGATTGTCCGGCCCATTTGGAGGTCAAGCGAGCCGAAGCGAGCATCGCCTCATTCGGCGATTTTAGTGTGCTATAGCACACCATTTTTAGGTGATCCGGTTCGGCGTCAAAAATGCCAAATTTTTCGTGGGCGTCCGTCAAGACCTTGTCTATGCATACGGTTGGCCACCACGGATTGTCCGGCCCATTTGGAGGGTCAAGCGAGCCCGAAGCGAGCATCGCCTCATTCGGCGATTTTAGTGTGCTATAGCACACCATTTTTAGGTGATCCGGTTCGGCGTCAAAAATGCCAAATTTTTCGTGGGCGTCCGTCAAGACCTTGTCTATGCATCACGGTTGGCCACCACGGATTGTCCGGCCCATTTGGAGGTCAAGCGAGCCGAAGCGAGCATCGCCTCATTCGGCGATTTTCGTGTGCTATAGCACACCATTTTTAGGTGATCCGGTTCGGCGTCAAAAATGCCAAATTTTTCGTGGGCGTCCGTCAAGACCTTGTCTATGCATACGGTTGGCCACCACGGATTGTCCGGCCCATTTGGAGGTCAAGCGAGCCGAAGCGAGCATCGCCTCATTCGGCGATTTTAGTGTGCTATAGCACACCATTTTTGGGTGATCCGGTTCCGGCGTCAAAAATGCCAAATTTTTCGTGGGCGTCCGTCAAGACCTTGTCTATGCATACGGTTGGCCACCACGGATTGTCCGGCCCATTTGGAGGGTCAAGCGAGCCGAAGCGAGCATCGCCTCATTCGGCGATTTTAGTGTGCTATAGCACACCATTTTTAGGTGATCAGTTCGGCGTCAAAAATGCCAAATTTTTCGTGGGCGTCCGTCAAGACCTTGTCTATGCATACGGTTGGCCACCACGGATTGTCCGGCCCATTTGGAGGTCAAGCGAGCCGAAGCGAGCATCGCCTCATTTCGGCGATTTTAGTGTGCTATAGCACACCATTTTTGGGTGATCCAGTTCGGCGTCAAAAATGCCAAATTTTTCGTGGGCGTCCGTCAAGACCTTGTCTATGCATACGGTTGGCCACCACGGATTGTCCGGCCCATTTGGAGGTCAAGCGAGCCGAAGCGAGCATCGCCTCATTCGGCGATTTTAGTGTGCTATAGCACACCATTTTTAGGTGATCCGGATTCGGCGTCAAAAATGCCAAATTTTTCGTGGGCGTCCGTCAAGACCTTGTCTATGCATCACGGTTGGCCACCACGGATTGTCCGGCCCATTTGGAGGTCAAGCGAGCCGAAGCGAGCATCGCCTCATTCGGCGATTTTAGTGTGCTATAGCACACCATTTTTGGGTGATCCGGATCGGCGTCAAAAATGCCAAATTTTTCGTGGGCGTCCGTCAAGACCTTGTCTATGCATACGGTTGGCCACCACGGATTGTCCGGCCCATTTGGAGGTCAAGCGAGCCGAAGCGAGCATCGCCTCATTTCGGCGATTTTCGTGTGCTATAGCACACCATTTTTGGGTGATCCGGATTCGGCGTCAAAAATGCCAAATTTTTCGTGGGCGTCCGTCAAGACCTTGTCTATGCATCACGGTTGGCCACCACGGATTGTCCGGCCCATTTGGAGGTCAAGCGAGCCGAAGCGAGCATCGCCTCATTCGGCGATTTTAGTGTGCTATAGCACACCATTTTTAGGTGATCCGGTTCGGCGTCAAAAATGCCAAATTTTTGTGGGCGTCCGTCAAGACCTTGTCTATGCATACGGTTGGCCACCACGGATTGTCCGGCCCATTTGGAGGTCAAGCGAGCCGAAGCGAGCATCGCCTCATTCGGCGATTTTCGTGTGCTATAGCACACCATTTTTAGGTGATCCGGATTCCGGCGTCAAAAATGCCAAATTTTTCGTGGGCGTCCGTCAAGACCTTGTCTATGCATACGGTTGGCCACCACGGATTGTCCGGCCCATTTGGAGGTCAAGCGAGCCGAAGCGAGCATCGCCTCATTCGGCGATTTTAGTGTGCTATAGCACACCATTTTTAGGTGATCGGATTCGGCGTCAAAAATGCCAAATTTTTCGTGGGCGTCCGTCAAGACCTTGTCTATGCATACGGTTGGCCACCACGGATTGTCCGGCCCATTTGGAGGTCAAGCGAGCCCGAGCGAGCATCGCCTCATTCGGCGATTTTCGTGTGCTATAGCACACCATTTTTAGGTGATCCGGATTCGGCGTCAAAAATGCCAAATTTTTCGTGGGCGTCCGTCAAGACCTTGTCTATGCATACGGTTGGCCACCACGGATTGTCCGGCCCATTTGGAGGTCAAGCGAGCCGAAGCGAGCATCGCCTCATTCGGCGATTTTAGGTGTGCTATAGCACACCATTTTTAGGTGATCCAGTTCGGCGTCAAAAATGCCAAATTTTTCGTGGGCGTCCGTCAAGACCTTGTCTATGCATACGGTTGGCCACCACGGATTGTCCGGCCCATTTGGAGGGTCAAGCGAGCCGAAGCGAGCATCGCCTCATTCGGCGATTTTAGTGTGCTATAGCACACCATTTTTAGGTGATCGGGATTCGGCGTCAAAAATGCCAAATTTTTCGTGGGCGTCCGTCAAGACCTTGTCTATGCATACGGTTGGCCACCACGGATTGTCCGGCCCATTTGGAGGTCAAGCGAGCCGAAGCGAGCATCGCCTCATTCGGCGATTTTAGGTGTGCTATAGCACACCATTTTTGGGTGATCCGGTTCGGCGTCAAAAATGCCAAATTTTTCGTGGGCGTCCGTCAAGACCTTGTCTATGCATACGGTTGGCCACCACGGATTGTCCGGCCCATTTGGAGGTCAAAGCGAGCCGAAGCGAGCATCGCCTCATTCGGCGATTTTAGTGTGCTATAGCACACCATTTTTAGGTGATCCGGTTCGGCGTCAAAAATGCCAAATTTTTCGTGGGCGTCCGTCAAGACCTTGTCTATGCATACGGTTGGCCACCACGGATTGTCCGGCCCATTTGGAGGGTCAAGCGAGCCGAAGCGAGCATCGCCTCATTCGGCGATTTTAGTGTGCTATAGCACACCATTTTTAGGTGATCCGGTTCGGCGTCAAAAATGCCAAATTTTTCGTGGGCGTCCGTCAAGACCTTGTCTATGCATACGGTTGGCCACCACGGATTGTCCGGCCCATTTGGAGGGTCAAGCGAGCCGGCGAGCATCGCCTCATTCGGCGATTTTAGGTGTGCTATAGCACACCATTTTTAGGTGATCCGGATTCGGCGTCAAAAATGCCAAATTTTTCGTGGGCGTCCGTCAAGACCTTGTCTATGCATCACGGTTGGCCACCACGGATTGTCCGGCCCATTTGGAGGTCAAGCGAGCCGAAGCGAGCATCGCCTCATTCGGCGATTTTAGGTGTGCTATAGCACACCATTTTTAGGTGATCCAGTTCCGGCGTCAAAAATGCCAAATTTTTCGTGGGCGTCCGTCAAGACCTTGTCTATGCATACGGTTGGCCACCACGGATTGTCCGGCCCATTTGGAGGGTCAAGCGAGCCGAAGCGAGCATCGCCTCATTCGGCGATTTTCGTGTGCTATAGCACACCATTTTTGGGTGATCCGGTTCGGCGTCAAAAATGCCAAATTTTTCGTGGGCGTCCGTCAAGACCTTGTCTATGCATACGGTTGGCCACCACGGATTGTCCGGCCCATTTGGAGGGTCAAAGCGAGCCGAAGCGAGCATCGCCTCATTCGGCGATTTTAGTGTGCTATAGCACACCATTTTTGGGTGATCGGATTCGGCGTCAAAAATGCCAAATTTTTCGTGGGCGTCCGTCAAGACCTTGTCTATGCATACGGTTGGCCACCACGGATTGTCCGGCCCATTTGGAGGGTCAAGCGAGCCGAAGCGAGCATCGCCTCATTCGGCGATTTTAGTGTGCTATAGCACACCATTTTTGGGTGATCCGGATTCGGCGTCAAAAATGCCAAATTTTTCGTGGGCGTCCGTCAAGACCTTGTCTATGCATCACGGTTGGCCACCACGGATTGTCCGGCCCATTTGGAGGTCAAGCGAGCCGAAGCGAGCATCGCCTCATTCGGCGATTTTAGTGTGCTATAGCACACCATTTTTAGGTGATCAGTTCCGGCGTCAAAAATGCCAAATTTTTCGTGGGCGTCCGTCAAGACCTTGTCTATGCATACGGTTGGCCACCACGGATTGTCCGGCCCATTTGGAGGTCAAGCGAGCCGAAGCGAGCATCGCCTCATTCGGCGATTTTCGTGTGCTATAGCACACCATTTTTAGGTGATCCGGATTCGGCGTCAAAAATGCCAAATTTTTCGTGGGCGTCCGTCAAGACCTTGTCTATGCATACGGTTGGCCACCACGGATTGTCCGGCCCATTTGGAGGGTCAAGCGAGCCGGCGAGCATCGCCTCATTCGGCGATTTTAGTGTGCTATAGCACACCATTTTTGGGTGATCGGATTCGGCGTCAAAAATGCCAAATTTTTCGTGGGCGTCCGTCAAGACCTTGTCTATGCATACGGTTGGCCACCACGGATTGTCCGGCCCATTTGGAGGTCAAAGCGAGCCCGAGCGAGCATCGCCTCATTCGGCGATTTTCGTGTGCTATAGCACACCATTTTTAGGTGATCCGGATTCGGCGTCAAAAATGCCAAATTTTTCGTGGGCGTCCGTCAAGACCTTGTCTATGCATACGGTTGGCCACCACGGATTGTCCGGCCCATTTGGAGGGTCAAGCGAGCCGAAGCGAGCATCGCCTCATTCGGCGATTTTAGTGTGCTATAGCACACCATTTTTAGGTGATCAGTTCGGCGTCAAAAATGCCAAATTTTTCGTGGGCGTCCGTCAAGACCTTGTCTATGCATCACGGTTGGCCACCACGGATTGTCCGGCCCATTTGGAGGTCAAGCGAGCCGAAGCGAGCATCGCCTCATTCGGCGATTTTAGTGTGCTATAGCACACCATTTTTAGGTGATCGGATTCGGCGTCAAAAATGCCAAATTTTTCGTGGGCGTCCGTCAAGACCTTGTCTATGCATACGGTTGGCCACCACGGATTGTCCGGCCCATTTGGAGGGTCAAGCGAGCCGAAGCGAGCATCGCCTCATTCGGCGATTTTAGTGTGCTATAGCACACCATTTTTAGGGTGATCCGGTTCGGCGTCAAAAATGCCAAATTTTTCGTGGGCGTCCGTCAAGACCTTGTCTATGCATACGGTTGGCCACCACGGATTGTCCGGCCCATTTGGAGGTCAAAGCGAGCCGAAGCGAGCATCGCCTCATTTCGGCGATTTTAGTGTGCTATAGCACACCATTTTTAGGTGATCCGGATTCGGCGTCAAAAATGCCAAATTTTTCGTGGGCGTCCGTCAAGACCTTGTCTATGCATACGGTTGGCCACCACGGATTGTCCGGCCCATTTGGAGGGTCAAGCGAGCCGAAGCGAGCATCGCCTCATTCGGCGATTTTAGTGTGCTATAGCACACCATTTTTGGGTGATCCGGATTCGGCGTCAAAAATGCCAAATTTTTCGTGGGCGTCCGTCAAGACCTTGTCTATGCATCACGGTTGGCCACCACGGATTGTCCGGCCCATTTGGAGGGTCAAGCGAGCCGAAGCGAGCATCGCCTCATTCGGCGATTTTCGTGTGCTATAGCACACCATTTTTAGGGTGATCCGGTTCGGCGTCAAAAATGCCAAATTTTTCGTGGGCGTCCGTCAAGACCTTGTCTATGCATACGGTTGGCCACCACGGATTGTCCGGCCCATTTGGAGGTCAAGCGAGCCGAAGCGAGCAT